>VDFB02308718.1:0-42725 GCA_007258455.2 Sequoia sempervirens | reverse complement strand
AGTTATAAATCATAATTAGAAATCAATTTAATAATTATGTGAACATTGATGACATCCTATAATTTATTTTATCTTGTAGATGTAAAATGGAAACCTAGTTTTTTGTTTTTATAATACTCAAATTTCAGCCAATAGTAAAACTTGTCTTCCTAGTACATGATCCAAGATAGATTTTGCCTTCTTTTTCACTTTTGTTTCTATTTTGGCTTTTTGAGGTAAGCAAGCATACAAGGTTAATTTCATGTTTTACATTGTAGACTATTTTTAAGATAAGCTTTGGTCAAATATATCCTATCAAACCTACAATGACAAAATCTAATAGTGAGACTACTACTTTCTCTTCCAAGGTGGGTAGCTTAAGGAATTTGACCTACTCAGGTTCACTACATAATGATGTCACTAAATATGTTTTCATCAAAGGACTTGATTGGTACAAACTACCAGAGAAACATTTTACAAAAGTGTTTATTGGAAAGGTATAATTTTTTGAGTTATTTTTTTGTTTTGTTTTTAGACATTGCATAATCTCCTTTTCAAGTTATGTGTTTCTTGTATGGTAATGTTTAGTTGTTGATGCTTAATTTTAGTTACCAATAATGTTGTATTCTACATATTGGACATTGTCTCCAAAAAATGAAAATGGTCTCTATGAGCTTGGAGAGTATCATATGATCAAATGGATAGTTCATAAGCTTTAGTCACATACATCCTAGAAAACCTATGATGACATAATTTGATAGCAAGACTACTATTTTATTTTCCAAGGTGGTAAGGTTAAGGAATTTGATCTACTCAATTCCACTACACATTGATGTCATTGAATACATGTGTTTTCAAGAAAGGACTTAATTGTGACGAGCTACTAGAAAAATAACATAGATTACAAAAGTGTTTATTGGAAAGGTATAATTTTTTGACCCATATTTTTATTTTGTTTTTAGAAAAATAAAGATGCTTGTTGTTAATGTACTATTCTGCTCCAGATTTTAAATTTACACAGTTATACCAATAAATTTAAAAGTTGAAAAATTACAGTAGCCAATCAACACATAGGTCTATTGCACATTTACATATGTATCCAAAATGTTGAGTTGGATAAGTGAAATTGACTACTTGTGGTGATGTTTTAATATTGTGAAGTATATAAGTTAGTCAGTGTCAAATTTAACAATAAGAAATATTTATTATGATTAGAATTGAATATTCTTATTTGACATAATCATGTCACTTTTTCAATGTTTGTTGCTATATTCATGAAACAAGAATGGTGTTTCAAAAAGTGCATACCAAGAAAATGGATTTATAAACCAACCCTAATTAAAGAGATAAATAATAGTCATCCAATATGGACACAATTATTGCATACAACATATGAGCTCTTAGATAATTCAAAAATTATTTATGAATGAATATACATATCAATTTTCTAGCTGTCAATATGAGATTTTCCAATGAATAAATATTTTGATATCCATTTAGCCTATTATCACAAAAAATGATAAGAGAATTAATGTATTTCGAGAGTGAGACTACTACTTTCTTTTCCAAGGTGGAAAGCTTAAGGAATTTGACCTACTCGGGTCCACTATACAATGATGTCACTAAATGTATTTTCAAGAAAGGACTTGATTGGGATGAGCTACTAGAGAAATATCTTAGAAATGTTTTATTGGAAAGGTATAATTTTTTGAGCTACATTTGTGTTTTATTTTCAAACACTGTGGAAACTCCTTTTCAAGTTATGTGTTCCTCGTATGGTAATGTTTAGTTGTTGATGCTTAATTTCAATTACCAATAATGTTGTATTTTGCATATTGGACACTGTCTCCAAAAAATGAAAAGGGTCTCTATGATCTTGGAGAGTATCCATATGATCAAGTGAATATTTCATAAGCTTTAGTCACATATATCCTAGCAAACCTATGCTAACATAATTTGATAGCAAGACTACTATTATATTTTCTAAGGTGGCAAGGTTAATGAATTTGATCTACTTAATTCCAAGTTATACATCGATGTCAGTAAATGTGTTTTCAAGAAGTAATTGATTGTGATGAGCTACTAGAGAAATAACATCTTACAAAAGTGCTTATTAGAAAGGCATAATTTTTTGACCCATATTTTTGTTTTGTTTTTAGAAAAATAAATATGCTTGTTGTTAATGTACTATTTTGCTCTAGATTTTAAATTTACACAACTATGCCAATAAATTTAGAAGTTAAACAATTACAGTACCCAACCAAC
This sequence comes from Sequoia sempervirens, assembly GCA_007258455.2. NCBI lineage: Eukaryota > Viridiplantae > Streptophyta > Pinopsida > Cupressales > Cupressaceae > Sequoia > Sequoia sempervirens. Next base: position 40,481 of record VDFB02308718.1, on the reverse strand, counting down.
AAATAGGTCTATTGCATATATTACATATGTGTCCAAAATGCCGAGTTGAATAAGTGAAACTAACTACTAGTGGTGATGCTTTAATATTATGAAATATATAAGTTAGTGTCAAATTTAACAATAAGAAATATTTATTGGGGCCAAAATTGGATATTCTTATTTGACATAATCATGTCACTTTTACAAGTTTGTCGCTATATTCATGAAACAGGAATAGCATTTCAAAAAGTGCATACCAAGAAAATGGACAATAGTTTATAAATCAACCCTAATTAAAGAGACAAATAACAGTTAGCCAATATGGACACATTTATTGCATATAGTAGATGAGCTCTTAGACAATACAAAAAATATTTTCCAATGAATATACATTTTTTCTAATGTCAATTTGTCAACTATCAATATAACATTTTCTAATGAGTAAACATTTTGATGCCCATTTAGCCAATTATCACAAAAAATGATAAGAGAATTAATGTATTTCAATCAAAATCAGTTATTTGCTATAAAATTTATAATTATAATTAAAACCCAATTTAATAATTATGTGAACATTGATGGCATCTTATAAAATCCTTTATCTTGTAGATGTGAAATAAAAACCTTGTTTTATGTTTTTACAATACTCATTTTTCAACCAATAATAAAACTTGTCTTCCTAGTACGTGGTCCAAGATAGATTTTATCTTTTATTGCACTTTTGTTTATATTTTAGTTTTTGAGGTAAGCAAGCATCCAAGGTTAATTTTCTTGTGTTTCGTTGTAGATTGTTTTCAATATAAGCTTTGGTCACATATATCCTAGCAAACCTATGATGATAAAATCTAATAGCGAGACTACTACTTTATTTTCCAAGGTGGGAAGCTTAAGGAATTTGACCTACTCAAGTCCACTATACAATGATGTCACTAAATGTGTTTTCAAGAAAGGACTTGATTGGGATGAGCTACTAGACAAACACAATCTTACAAAAGTTTTTATTGGGAAGGTATAATTTTTTGCGCTACATTTTTGTTTTGCTTTCACACATTATGGAATATCCTTTTCAAGTTATGTGTTTCTTGTATGGTAATGTTTAGTTGTTAATGCTTAATTTCAGGTACCAATAACGTTGTATTTTGCATATTGGACATTGTCTTCAAAAAATGAAAAGGGTCTCTATGAGCTTGGAGAGTATCCATATGATCAAGTGGATATTTCATAAGATTTAGTCACATATATCCTAGAAAACCTATGATGACATAATTTGATAGCGAGACTACTATTTTATTTTCCAAGGTGGCAAGGTGAAGGAATTTAATCTACTCAATTCCATTATACATTGATGTCACTGAATGTGTTTTTAAGAAAGGCCTTGATTGTGATGAGCTACTAGAGAAATGGCATCTTACAAAAGTGTTTATTAGAAAGGTATAATTTTCTAACCTATTTTTTTTTTGTTTCTAGACAAATAAATATGCTTGTTGTTAATGTACTATTTTTCTCTAGACTTTAAATTTACACAACTATGCCAATAAATTTAGAATTTGCATAATTATAGTAGCCAACCAACACATAGGTCAGGTCTATTGCACATGTGTGTGTGTGTATAAAATGTCGAGTTGAATTAGTAAAATTGACTATTGGTGGTGATACTTCAATGTCGTGAAGTATACAAGTTAGTCAATGTAAAATTTAACAATAAGAAATATTTATTAAGGCCAAAATTATATATTCTTATTTAAAATAGGCATATCACTTTTACAATGTTTGTTGCTATATTCATGAAATAGGAATGGCATTTCAAAGTGCATACCAAGAAAGCAGACAACAATTTATAAATCAACCATAATTAAAGAGATAAATAATAGTCAACCAATATGGACACATATATTGCTTATAGTAGACGAGCTCTTAGATAATACAAAAAATATTTTCCAATGAATATACATTTTTTCTAATGTCAATTTTTCAACTGTCAATATAAGATTTTCCAATGGAAAACATTTTGATGTCCCTTTAACCAATTCTCACAAAAAATGGTAAGAGAATTAATATATTTTGATAAGAACAAGTTATTGCTATAAAGTAACAATTATAATTGTAAAAATAATTTAATAATTATGTGAACATTGATGGCATCTTATAAATTCCTTTGTCTTGTAGATGTGAAATAGAAACCTTATTTTCTATTTTTACAATACTCGGTTTTCAAACAATAATAAAACTTGTCTTCTTGGTACATGGTCCAAGATAGATTTTGTCTTCTTTTTCACTTTTATTTCTATTTTAGATTTTTGAGGTAAGCAGGCATCCAAGGTTAATTTTCATGTGTTTGGTTGTAGACCATTTTGAAGATAAGCTTTGGTCACATATATCTTAGCAAACCTATGATGACAAAATCCAATAGTGAGACTACTTTCTTTTCCAAGGTTGAATGTTTAAGGAATTTGACCTACTTAGGTCCACTATTCAATGATGTCACTAAATGTGTTTTTAGGAAAGGACTTGATTGGGATGAGCGATCGGAGAAACATCTTACAAAAGTGTTTATTGGAAAGGTAAAAAAAAATGAGCTATATTTTTGTTTTATTTTCAAACATCGTGGAATCTCCTTTTCAAGTTATGTCTAGTCTCCTCCCCATCCCTGTGGTACCAGAGGATGTGTCATGTCGACATCATTGATCATATGAAAAAAAATTACCAGGCACACTAAAATTTATAGGGGGCTACTAGCTTTGTAGTCTAAAAAAATATTAAAAAATCTTAATTGATATTAGTTAATTTTTTTCTTAGTTAGACTTAATTGCTACATGAAATTATTTTAAATAAATGAGAGAGTAATTCTAAATAATTAATAATATTCAATGTTCAAATATGTGCTAAATTAATTATATTTTTCAAAAAGAGTAATTTAATATTTATTTTTTAAATAATTAATATTACCCTTAAAGTATTAATTCAAAAGAAATAATATACTATTCATTTTCAGTGATTAGTATTGTCTTAATTTAAATATTTTCACAGAAAGTAAATTATTAAATTGCTCTTGGTTTTATTTTCTTACCCCACTACATAAGTGGTTCTAGTTCTACCCGCTGCATAAGTGACTATTGTACTCACCCTGTTGAGCAAGTGGTTTTGGCACTTACCACTGAAAAAGTGGAAGAGTTGTTTATATTTCATTATTATATTTTTTTTCATTGCAAAAGTGGATGTGCTCAACTTAACCCATTGAATAAGTGGAATAGTTATTTACATTTCATTATTATAATATTTTTTCCACTGCAAAAGTGGATTTTTTCAGCGTACCCCACTGAACAAGTGGATGTTGCTTTTAGTTGTTTAGTATCTTTGTAATTCCTATACACTGTATGCTCTCACCTTGCCTACACTGGGAACTTGGTGATCAAAAAGTGGAAAGGAAGTTGTTTTTCAATTGGAGCTAACAAATTTTTATTTATTTATTTTTACAAAAGTAAATTAGTGATCCAATTAGTATTAGTTTTAAATTTATAATTTAGTATTCATTTTCAATAGTTAGTATTGTCTTTATTTATTTATTTATTTTTACAATAGTAATTAATGATCAAAATTAGTGTAAGATCAAGTTTATTTTCAAAAATAAATAATTTAGTGTTCATTTTCTAAAAAGTAAGTGTTCATTTTAAGAATAGTTAGTGTTAAATTATTCTCAAAAGTATTTTATTAGTTAATATTTCATTTCTTAGTTAGAAAAAAATTAATCAAGAATTGAAATCAAAACCAACAACATTCGATATCAATGGTGCCTCTAGCTCACATGCTTTGAGCTAAGAAATGTCATCATGCTTTGAGATACTAAATCTATAGCCTAACATAACTGCAATAATGACATTTGTGGCATCATCCCTTTAAATCACCGAAGGAAAATAAGGGATATCTTGATGGTATTAAATACAAGGGATGGGTAATCTCTCTTGGATCGATAATATAAAAAGATTAATCAAATGAACCAAAATCCACTTGTCCAACTTAGAAAAAACCCCTTATAATATTCAATATAATTTTATTTTAATTATTTATGTTATTGTAAATTCTTAGATGAAAAATTTAATTTAATTTCAATAGTCTCAAGGGTGACATTATTTTTTAGGACTAGGAATTAGTTGTTTTAGAAAACAAGTAATAGTCATGGTGAATATTTTCTTATAATTATTGCTTCTCTTCATGGGTAGAAGTCACAAAGAAACTGTCTAGGGAAAATTGGCCCTAGAAGGGGCTATGTATCCACATAATAGTTCACATCAAACCTAGTTTAGAAAATAAAACTACATATTTTACACCTTGATCTTGTTTGGAAGCAAGGTATGTAGGCAGTTTGGGAAATGGATGTTCCCAATACTCAGGTGTTTGGGGACGGGGCTTAGGGCATGTCTAATAAATACTATGTTAAATTGATTAATAATACAAGATTTAATAATTCAAGAGAATTTCTTGATTAAGAGAAGGGCTAAGATCTTTAACATAAAGATTAAGATAAAATATATTTTTTGTATACTTGGAAGGAATCCTAGATGGTTTTGTTTGATTGTTCGAGGCTTTAGGCCAAATTTCAAGGTAGGACTCAAGCCAATTATTTATTTTATATATAATCCTAAATATGGTGACCTCAATGCACTTCCAATACAAGAGTGTAGTCTTTAGATAGTGACTCGGGACCTAGATGGTCCTGATGAGTCTAAGTCTCTAGCTAGAGCATATTCCTATTCTTTATGAAGATGCCTATCCCAGATGGATAGATGAACTCTTGTATAGATGCCTAACCTATATGGTTGGATTCTTGTCTGAATGGATAGATTCCTAGCTTGTATGGATAGAAGTACCTAAGTATACAATTGAATAAACACATAATAAATATAATAAACAAAAAAAATAGTGGTAATTTTAGGGTTAATAGAATGGGTTGTTTCAAAATCGACACTTTTGATATTTATAGTGATGCTTTTGAAATTTATAGTTACATTTAATTTTATTATTTTGATTATCTAACCCTAATATTTTCTTGATATTTTGGAACTAACATATATTTGCAACTTGGCAAATGTTGTGAGAAGACTAGTAAAAATAAGACTATTGACAAATTTGATGCAGGGAAAAAATTTCAATTGCTTTGATTTCTAGCATAGTTCACACTTTGTTTGGGCTCTAATTAATAAATTCGATGTCATCTTTTGTAAGCTTCTAGTGCGTGTGATCTCTCCTTAAATTTTTTATATAAAAATAAAGATCAATAGCACTCTTGGTTTACACTGTTAAGTACACCCAAGGAGTAATAGTAAAGCATGATCTTCTCTTGTGATTTGTGTGAGCCTGACAATTAGAAACACTAGTATCTTCATTTTATTTTATAGTAGGAGACCTACTTGGATATTTCATCACCCCAAGGGTGACCTAAACCACATTTACTAGTGGGATATATAAAGGGGGGAGAACAAAATTTGTACCTCTAGGCGTGAACGTCATTCAAGCCAGGCCACAAGACCCTCAGTCCATCGAGACTTGTTTGGTGAGGAGAAGAAGGGAGACCCCCCTCATCTTAAAAATTTTAGATGGGCTAAATATTCTTGAAACCACTATGAACCTTGTTATTAGAGACCTAATATCAATCATCGTTAATCTAGTTGTGGTACATGGTATAGTATCATTCCTAAAGTTACTCAACATGTACCATCCCAAGGAAATATATTATTTACTTAGAGGTGTAAAAAACTTCAAGGGAAGGAGGAAGGTGATCCCTTGTGCCATTGGATACCTAATTATCCCCACTTGAGAGTGGAGTATTCTTAAGCACAATCCTACAATATTTTATTGCTTGGGCCTACACTAGAGAGACACACCCTTAATGCTAGCTAGGTTATACGTCTTGGCATGTTTTCTTATGAAGACCAATGAATACCAATTATAACCATTACCTTGGAGTTAGTTGCTACTTTATCTATTATTTTTATCTCTTACCAATAAAAAAAGTTATAATTAGTCCAACTTGTCAAAATTAGTCAAACCCTTACAAAATTTTAGTTAGTCACAAAATTATGCATTTGATAGCTATTGTGGCACATTTTCTGCTACAATGGCACATTTGATTATTATTTAGTACATATGATTATCCCTCATCACATATGACTATATTGAGTTGCATTTGATATTACATTGGTTATTTGATCTACAAAATTGTGCATTTGATAGTACTTTAGCAATTTTGATCTAAGACTTGTTAAACCTATTTTGACAACCTAAAACCATTTTTAATGGAGTTTCACTTTTGAAACCTACATTGTCACATTTGAACCTACCAATAAGTACTTTGGCACATTTGATAAGTACTTTGGCACATTTGATAAGTACCTTGGCATATTTGATTTGTATATTGGCGCATTTGATAAATATTGTGGTGCATCTAATCGATGTCAATCTTATTTACCTTTTGAACTTCCAAACCATTGATCAAAATTTTAGGCTTTCATCCAAGAATACATAAAATAGTGCTAAGGAACCTTGATTGAGTCCATTATCAAAATCTTGGGTCAAAATCCATAAATTATATCATTTATTACTAACATAGCTTGGCAGGGTCATAAATCCTAGCTTGGTAGTTAAAATTACAACTTTACATCATTGGAAAGATCTCCAAGAGCTCTTAGGCATCCATTTCAAAGGATCGATTATAGTCTTGACCCTAAATCCCACTCTAAAGACCTCCAAAAACATGATTTAATAAAACGTTAAAAATATAATTTTTTTATATATTTTCATTTTTGCCTGTGCCAACAACACCTAGGTGCTTTTGAATTGCTACCAAATCATTAATAATCCATTTTTCATCTCCCACATTATTCATCTCAACATTACTACAACCATGGGTGATACTCAACATGGTTTGGCATACCTTCTCATGTGTTCACCTCAAATGCTTACCAAACTCCACTGCAATCCCCATCATGGGTTAAGCCTACTTTGGAGAACACACACATCTCAAGTTTCCATAATCTCCCATATTTAGCATTACTACAAACACTTACATCCCAAGTCATATGAAATGTTCCAGATTCAACATGCTTACAAACACTTACATCCCAAGTCATCTACAACCTTCCACATTTAACATACCTACAAACACTTACATCCCAAGTCATCCACAGTCTTCCACATCCAAAATTCCTACAAACACTTATATTCCAATTCATCCACAATCTTTCACATTCAACATTCCTACAAACACTTACATCCCAAATCATTCACAATCTCCCTCATCTAACATTTCACAACATCAATCATACATCTCACAATAATAATCATGTATCCTGTAATATCACAAGCATTCATTTAATACATCTAATATTCTCCAACAACCATTACTATCCTCCAATATTGTAATCATTCATTCAATACATCTAATATTCCACAAAATCAACCATTAATCCCTTCACATTTCACCATCAATCTCAATCTAGCATGCCCATCAACACACCCACTAATGACTTGACATCACAAATCCAAAGCTTACATAAGAAGACAACTGACATGGAACTTAAACATACAAAGAAGAATTATACACTCGAGGATATATTTCCATACCATTTGATTTATCAATATCGATGATACCCTTCCCTCACAACTTTGAAATGAATAAACTTGATAAGTATAAGGGAAGGGGATATCTAGGAGAACATAAATGGGAATTACATATAGCTTGCTTAGAGGTTGCTTACAATGAAACACACTTAATACACCTCTTCCCCAAAGTTTAGGAGGAGAAGTAATAGAATGGTTCTCTCATTTACCACATGACATCATGAACTTTCATGAACTAGCAGAAAAATTCATTAGTCATTTCTCCTATAGCATTGAACATGAAATATCTATGGCTGATTTATGTAACACCAAACAAAAGAATGAATAATTATTCATTAACTTCCTACAATGATGGAAGAACATGGCAAGAAAATTACCATGGCCTCTACCTAAAAAACAACTTGTGAGGATATTTGTTCAAAATATAGACTAAGAGATGGGCTTTCATTTACAAGTTGATGCATTAATACATTTAAAAAAATTATAAAGAAGGGGGTAACCATTAAAAAAATCTCATCACAAAGGACTTGTTAAAATATATAAGGAAAATAAGGAAAATGGTCCTCAATCTAATGACAAACCTTGCCTATGGGCTAAAAACATGCAACCATCATCAAATGCACAATTGTCATTAAACATACAAAAAAATACTCAAGGTGCAGTCATCATTCCTAGAGGACCACCTAGGTAGAACTCTATGCCACGACAAAAATACACTCCTTTGGGGGATCCTATCGAATAGGCCTTACAAAAATTGGTCAAGTCCAATCTCATCACCTTACCTGAAGTTAGATAATACAAACCTCAATTCCTATCCTCATGGTACAAAGCTAACAAATATTGTGAATATCATAGGGCCAAATGATATAAGACCTGCGATTGTACAAAATTAAAAAATATCATTCAAGATTTTATTTACCAAGGCAATGCCACTGTTGAAGATCATCTTGATAATTCATGCAAAAATAATTACATTGAAATAATATCCATAGCTCACACAATGAGAAATTAGGCATATATCGAGATACTTTTCTCAAGCATGATCAAAACCATGCATCCATGTCTAGTAATGGCTCATCCCAAAATAATTTCATTGACAACATCCCTAACCATGACATATCTACCTCATTTGACTCCATAATAGGTCATATTGAAGAAGATTGTCCATAAGAAGCCTCCATCTCTCCTTCTAAGATATTTCATCCCTGGAACCTTTGCAGCATCCATCTATACCATCTCCATTAAATAACTCATCCAAAAATGACACCTTTTAGGATTTTATCCAAGGTTTATCCATGATAGATAATCATAAAATCCAATCTAATCTAATCCTTAATAAAGATCATATCTATGATCGACAAATCATAGACCAAACACCATCATGCATCCTGTCACCTATCATGCCTACTTGAGAGAGTCCTATTCAAAATCCATTACCACTGTAGTGTAGAAAAATGCACATCTTTACATTTTCACTCCATGTTTGGGTCCCTTAATTAATTTGACTTAATTAATCCTCTAATTGACCCAATTATGCATTTAAAATCCTAATTAATCTCGTTTTCTGAAAGGGAAACTTCTATTAAACAATTACAAATATTAATTAAATTGCCTTGGAATTGGAGTGTCCTAGATTTAGGTCCTAGGAACCATTCACCCAAGGGCGAATGAATCCTCCTTAAGTTTAAGACTCCAATTTTTAATGTTTTTGGTAGCATTTTCATTATTCAAATTCAAGTTGCAATTGTTGGGAAATTACAAAATCATCTATAAATACATAGTTATTTTATCAATTCAACATTAGGAAAAAATAGGGAAACTTTCATATGAGTAAATATTATTGTCAAGAGCATTAAAGAGCATCTTTATCAGTCATCTACAACAACAATAAAGATCAAGATCATGTCAAAGTTATTTGCATTCATGCATGTTTTTGGAGCTAACATTGTGATGTAGGTTTCAAGCATTCAAGTCAAGATTCAAGCTATCAATTAAGCATCCAATCAAGTTGTAGAGTCTAAGTTAATGTATTGTAAACTTGGTAACATTTACTCAATTCCAAGGGTTAGCTAGCTAAACAATCCACTTTACATTGCTTAAGACTACATTAAATCATCAACCAAGGTGCGTAAACTTATGATAGTACTGCACTATATGTGCCTTCATGGACTCTTGTTCACCTAAATTATCCTATATAAACCTATTCAAACTATTCTACTTTGCTAGAATCTTACAAAATTGCAAAAACAATAAAAGTAGTTATAGAACCTAATGGCTACAGATACCTGCAACATAAGCTGTAGGTGACTACTAATAACAAGTGAGTACAAAATCAATCCAAAAAATTTCAGAATAATAGAATAACCAATTCTAATCTTCAGAGTGTTATGATTCACTAATTACACAACTATTCATGAACAATAACTACTGTAATCAACTGTAAGAACTATTCTACTTTACTTTGCAATGCATTTGTAAAATAATAAAAACAAAATTAACAGGAATGCATAAATGAATAAGTAAATAAATGAAGTGAGGGGCAATACCTCGAGTGACTAGCTTAGGGGACTATCTCACTTAACTTAGAACCAAATATAACTCATATTCTTACGCATCCATGTAACATACAACTCCATTCATTGCATATCACCAGGTATTCAAACAAAATCCTTCTTGTAGATTGTATTTATTAATTGCATTCTTTCTTTACTGATGTGTAACCAAACTCTGTCACCAACCTGAAATTGATGATCAACACGATGCTTATCATGTCGTGCTTTGTACTTTTCCTGGATTTTCTCCAGCTATGCTTCAACTTCCCCATGAACTGCTTGGATCTTTTGGATGAACTTCAAGGCCTTGTCTACATCATGATGTCCATTTTTAACATCTTCCTTCCCAAAAGCAAAATCAATAGGTGTCCTTGGTAGATAACTGAAACAAGTCTCAAAAGGAGATCTTCGAGTAGAAGAGTGTGTTGCATGGTTGTAAGCATGTTGCACATAATGTAGACTCTCATCCCACAACTTAAGATGCTTACTGCAGTAACCTCTAAGAAGATGCACAATTGTCATGTTTAATACTTTTGTCTATCCATCATTCTGCGGATGGAACGTTGTACTTTTCTTCAATCTAGTGTCCATGAGTTCCCATAATGTTGACCAAAATTTCCCCAAGAATCGAGAATCTCAATCTGATACAATAGAAGCAGGAAGCCCAAAATGAACCCATACAAATCAAAAGTATAGATTTACTTTTAGTTTAGTTGTGACCTATTTTTTACAAGGCATTAGAATGCACATTTTATTGAACCTACCCACTACCACAAACAAATAATCATTCCCTTTCCTAGACATTGGTAGCCCCCCGACAAAATCCATAGAGACACTTTCCCATGGATAGGATGGTACAGGAAGATGTGTGTACAACCCTAATTTCCTATTGCTAGGCTTACTTGTTGCACACATTAAGAATCCTCTAATGTACTTAGACATAGATTCTTGCATATGAGGCCACTAATAATATTTCTGTAGTTGTGGCATTGTTTTTCTTACCCTAAAGTGTCCAACAATCAATGATGTATGTGCTTCTCTAATTACCTGTGCTCGTTCATCTTGTGGAATACATAACTTCCCTAAATGATACAGTAATTTTTCTTGCACATAGTAGTCTATCTCTTCTACATGTTTGCCTTGAATTAATGCTATATAAATATCCTTAAAATTGTTTGTCCTTAGCATATTGTTCTTGATAACTTTCATGTGCCATTGAACTACTTTGAAGAATAATTGTAGCATTTGTAGGATGCCTAGATAACATATTTGCTACATTGTTTTGAACCCCTTTCTTATATTTTATAACCAAATGAAACTACTGTAGAAAACCCATCCACCTAAAGTGCCTGCTTTGTTGCAATTTAAATTGTGAGTGCAAATATTGAAGTGGTTGATGATTTGTGTGTATTATCATTTCCTTACCCATTAGATAATGTTTCCACTTCTTTACACTTTGAACTAATGCATACAGTTCTTTATCATATGTGGGATAGTTACTTACCATAGTTGTGAAATTTTTAGAATGAAAGAAGATAGGTTTACCTCCTTGCATGAGTATTGCTCCCATGGCAAACCCACTAGCATCCGTTTCATTTTCAAATGGTTGTTGTAGATTTGGTAGAGCTAGAACTGGTGCAGTGCTTAATTTTTCCTTTAAATTATCGAAGGCTCTTTGCTGTGGACCTCCCCACTGGAAATATTTCTTCACACTTATGAGTGTGTGCAATGGAGATGCTATGTAGGAGAAGTTAGCTATGAACTTTCTCCAATACTGTATTGCACCTAGAAAACTTCTGACTTCTATAATTGTACTTGCCTTTGGCCAGTTTACAATGACCGCGACCTTTGCAGGTTCCACTTTCAAGTGACCTCCTCCTACAATATAGCCTAGGTACAATAGTGATGCATTTGCAAATTCACATTTTGACATCTTTACATACAAATTTTCTTTTCTCAATACATCCAATACTTTATTTACATGCTCTACATGTTCTTTCCATGTTCGACTAAATACAAGTATATCATCCAAATAGACTATGAAAAACTCATCTATGAACGGTCGGAAGACATCATTCATGACTCTCATAAATGTAGCTGGTGCATTACAAAGCCCAAAGGGCATGACCAACCACTCATAAAAACCCTATTTTGTCTTGAATGCAGTTTTCCATATATCATTATCTGCAATTCTTATTTGGTGATATCCACTACGCAAGTCTAACTTAGTGAAATAAACTACATGTTTCAATTGATCAAGTAAATCATCTATTCAAGGAAGAGGATACCTGTTCTTTACCGTTATCTTGTTCAGGGCTCTGTAGTCTGATGCACATTCTCCATGACCCGTCCTTTGGTACCAACATAATTGGTGAACCACAAGGAGATGTACTTGGACAAATAGCTCCTTTCTCAACCAACTCCTGAACTTGCTTCTTGATTTCCTCATTCTACATAACTGATAGATGGTACATGTCAATGTTTGGAAGAGGCACATCCTATTGTAACTAGATTTCATGTTGTATCTCTCTCTCTTTGGTGGCAATCCCTTTGGCTCCTGAAATAAGTTATCATAGGTGAAAACTACTTTGACCAATTCAGTTTTGTGCTTTGTATCATACCCTTTGAATGCCTCAGATTAATCATCCTCTTTGGCTTTTAAAATCATCAATACAAAGTTCTTACTAGCATTGACTAACCTCTTCATTTGTCTAGTGTTCACTAATGTTAGATTAGTATTTATCTTATGTGCCTGTACAATGAATTCTTTACCATCCTTAAAAAGGTGATATTTGTTTTCTCCCCCATAAAAGATTTCTTTCTGGTCATAAAGATAGGGATTCCCTAGTTCAAGACCATAAATATCTAAAGGAACCACATCAACTTCTACCTCATCTATAAAGTTTGCAATGATGGCAAATCTTAACTTACATTGCTTTGTTACCTGTAATTATGCATCATTGCAAACCCATCCAAGTGGGTATGGATTCAAATGAGGCATTGTAGCCAAGTTAAGTTTCTTAACAACTTCTTCAGATATTAGATTTACTTTAGATCCTATATTGAACAAAGTATCAACCTTAGTGTGCTTTGTTACAACCCGAATGTGAAATAACTCATTTTGATGCTTATCAATCTTAGGTGGAGAAGATTTTTTACTTGTATTAGAAGAAAGAGATATACCTTTTCCTTTACCTTGGATCTCGACAGCAACAATCTTTGTCTCATCCCTGAAGTTAGATCCAAGATCTTATTATACAACAACAACAATCTTGTGTTGGCCTTTGTTTCATCCATACTTCTTCGGCCTTAGTTTTGGATGCAACTTCCGAAACTTTGAGTTATCATGCCCCTCCTTGTAATGGGAGCATGTGGGCTTATCACCCTCCTTCTTGATGGTTGTTGTCTTTTTCCCCTTTTTTTTTGCCTTTGGATTTACCTTCAGGCTTAGATGGCTTCTTGTCAGAATTTTCATTGAAACTATTTTTACCTCTCAAATCCAAATGTGTGGCTTGTACACATACTTCATCCAGATGATTAGGATTTAAAACCAAAATGGTGTGCCTTAAGTGAGAGGGAAGACCGCATATATACTTGAGCAATGTGTTCTGGGTGTATAATGGGACATTAAATGCAATAGCCTGCTTCCTAAATTCATGAGTATAGTCTTGGACAAATTGACCTTTACCCTACCTAAAAGTTTTCCAATCATAGTTAACTATTGGATATTGCCTAAGGGATAAAACCATTTTTTAATGGAAACTTTAAACTCCATCCAAGTTAAGTTGACACTACCATGTTGAGCAATTTTTGCTTGAGTTTTACTCTCCCACTAGGTGAGAGCAATTCCTCCCAACCGAAGAGTAGCTAATTGGATTTTAGAAGCATTATCTAAAAGAACTTGAATAATATAGTATACTTCTACTTGTTGAACCCAATCATCTAATTTCTTAGCATGTAACTCTCCACAATATTTAGGTAGTTCAAATTTTACATCCAATTTGATTACAGGCTTATGTGCACTTTTGAAAGGATTAGCAGAAGAAGTAGAATTAGAGGAAGAAGATGGAGATGGAGGAGATTTTAGAGGCTCATCATCACCTTCTTCTCTTTTCTCTTTGTCCTTTTGATCTTCATCATCCTGATCATTTTCTTGCTTCGACGATCCTCCTTTTTCATGCTTCTTTCATTCTTGCTTTTCCTGATAGAGATCTTCCACCATATTCTTCATGTTGAGAAAGGCTCATTGAAAATTTTTCTCATCGAGCACAGAAATTTTTCTAGCTTCTATCTCTTCCATCTTTGATGGTGGGAAAGTTCTTCATTTATTGATCTCAGGATTGAGTTCTACAAGCCTGTGTTCACCTTGTCGGCTCCTGGAACACGTTAACATCCACTTCTGCAATCACTACTCAAACAAGCTCTGATACCAACTTGATCTGTTGGGATCTATGACTGTTGCTTAATGAATGCTAATTTATGTAAATGAGTAAATGAAATTCTTAATCTTAATTTCAAATGCTTAAAAAAAAAGACATTAACAATGATTAAAGCAATAGGAATATGAAAATAGAGAAGAGAAGATGAAGAAAGCAGATTGATAACGAAGTTCGTGAATTGGCTACGTCTCCAAGTCCCTCTCCAACGAAGTGACCGATCCTTGATTATGATCCAAACATAGATTACAAGGCACTTCATTTTGTTACAAGCCTTTTTAAGCCTTCTCGGATGACAATGACAAGTTCAAAATCCTCTCCTTCAAGTAAAACTCAACTTGGCTTATAGCCTTTCCTAGCTAGATGTACAAAGGAAGAATAATTTCATTATCAAACTCTCCATTTCCTCACCATTGTCCTTACAAGCAAAAAATCTCCCCTTAAATTCTATTTCATATGCTATATGGGGGTTTAAACAATTTAGTATTCCTCAAATCTCCTATATCTCTAATTCGAGATTAAAATATTTAAAATATGGCTTTCATTTGATGAGACATAATAAACCCCTTATTACCAAGCCCTTAAAATTAATTAAATATTTACAAATCTTATACAATCATTAAAAAACCCTTTAAAGCCCCTTATTGGTCTTATAGAAATTGGGCTATTAAAAATATTATATATATATGGTTGAATCAAATTTTTAGTTCTAATTTAAATAAAATATTTTTCTTTTAAATCACACTAAATCCGCTTGGTGTAATGGTTGTTGGGTGGATTAATAGGAGGGGGGTCAATGGTTCAAATTTGTCTGACTCCAAAATGGCATTTATGAAGTGTCTCAATAAAACAGATGCTACTATTTATATCAAAGATAATGCATGGTCTATTGGTGGCATGTGAATGTAGCAAGGGGGAGGTCTCAAGTTGGAGACTCTCCAACAAAATTTTGAATTGATAAACACCGGAGCCTCCTGTGTGGTGCTACGTGGTGCTCATCCATTAGGCCACATGGCACTTTATTATTCGCCACTTCATTAACACATGTCACCATGTGATTCATTGTCCTTTGCCACATCACTTGCACCGTTGGATGCCATGTGTCGAGACAGGATTGGTCCATGTCACCTATTCCTGCCATATCAACATGATGATGTCATGCTGACGTCATCACTATACCACCATGTCAACATATTGACGTCAACATGGTCAACCCTTTTTACCACAAACTTTGACCGGCCATAACTTCTATGTACGGGCTCCGAAGCAGTGTCAGAATCATCTTGATGGGCCCTTCAATTTGACACCGTCCTTATCCAATTTTGAAATGATCATTTTTTGACCTAGCATCCTTCATCTAGAACCCCTATTTTGACCGAACTTTGATTGAGCATAACTCAAGCATACGAAATCCTTTCGACACGATTCAAGTTGTGTTGGGTTCATATCGATGAGCTCTTTGAAACGGTGCCCACTCTTGGAGCATCTGTAACAATAAAAATATCCACCTGGATCATCAACACATACCTCAAATTTTTGAGACACTTCAATTGAAGAACTTAATTCTTCAAGTTGTCCCTCTATTTTAATTTCCTCTTGGCAATGAGTTGCAACAAAATCAGATTTGTGGCATGTAATGTTTGCTGTGTCCTCTATTGTTTCCTTACTCTTATACTGCTGCTCACAAAACTACTCTTTTGGGGGTGAAATACTGGCATTTAAACATGGACAAATGTTTCTATGACATCCCAAAAGAGGTCCTCCACCTCAGAATTGTAGACCTCAATAGATCGTGGATCTTCATCCACTGTAACAGGGAATAAACACTATTGTTGCTACTCCAAAACCATGGAGTTATCTTCAACCATCAAACCCAAACCAAGCTATTTGGAGGCTTCAATTGATGTACATATAGCTGATCTATCCTCCTCATCTTCAACAAAACAAGGGAGGACATCAAGTGAGAGGATTGATTCCTCTACTATATCATATTTCTCTACCTTTTTAATGTCTTGTTGCCACAACACTATTTCATCTTGAATTTTTTCTTGTAACAAATCAAGGCACTCATTGTTTTGAGCACATGAAGGCTCCACAATAGCAACCTCTTCACTCCTAGCCCGAAACTACTCCTTATTTTGTTCTTTTAACCAATTAGGATCCCATACCATAGGTCCACCTTTAAAGAGTGAAATAGGAAAAGAGGGAGCAAAACGGTCAAAAGGGCATTGAGACTCTTGTTGATGTTCTGGAAGGGGCTGCTCAATAGGAGTAAAAGGATGAGCCTCCTCAAGGATGGGTTCTTGTGAGGAATGGAGGCTCACAAAACTTAGGATCTACAACATAGAAGATCTGCTTGATGACACAAGAGGTTGAATGGGAGTTTCAAGGGGTTGATTGGGATTCTTGAAACTAATTTTTTTTTGCTTGCAAACATCTTGCACAATAGGTTGTTCTGGAACAAAAGGATGGCTAATGGGGTTTTCAAGAGGCTTGCTAAGATTCTTGAAGCTTACAAATTTATGCGTTCTTACCTCCTCCTTAGCAAGCTATTCTAGAAATGGTGGAGGTGCTTGTTTGAAACTAGGAACACAAGGGGCTGCCTGAGTTTCGTGCACTTGTGCTAGAGCAATGGAAAGCCTAATTTTTTCTTGCCTAAAAGCAACATAATTTGCTATAAACTCTTCTTGTTTCCTTCTTTGTGCCTCCAACTGCTGCCCATACCTCCATTGAGCATCAAAATTTTGTTGTTGATGGTGAGTTTGGTGAACAAACTCATCATGACATGGGAAATAACCTTCTTGCTGCCCTTGATAGGATTGATTAGCCCAATCCTATTGTAATTCAAGCTCTTGTTGTCTACAAAGCTCCTCAAGTCATCTATTGAAATCAAGAAAATGCTTATAATCTCACTTGCACTTAAATGATCAAAATCTCAAGGTTGAGTAGGAGAGGAACAAGGTTGATTTTGAAAGTGATGAGTCTCTTGGGGCTACTAATATGAATATGTAGGCATCCAAGAAGACTGAGCAGGATGGGATGGGTGGTATGCATTTTGAGATGGTTGAGAACCCATAACAACAGGGTTCTTTGGAAGTAAATGGGAGGTATAACCAGCCTGATATGGCTGATTGGGAGGTGCAAAGTTAGCATTGTCATGATATGGTGGGGTGTACATGTGGTTTCCATTAAAATATGACATTTTAATGCATGGAAAATTCTTTGAAATTACAAAATAAGGGCAAAGGACTGCCCAACCAAAGATTTGGGGTACATACCAAAGAGTCACCCAAAGAGCTACAAAATCACTAGGTGCTTGTAGAACTGCCTCCAAAGGCTGGAATGTTGAAGAGTGCACCAATCCTCAACAGGATGAAGTGAAATTGGGCTTCTTGAACCAACTTATTTTAAATGGATTCGCCATGGTGTTTGATGATATGCCTCAAAAGGCAAGGCGTGTTGAAGAAAACACCAAATTCTTCAATGAAAAGAAAGGGGTCCCACCAAGTGTGCTAGAAATTGTTGTCACATGAAATTGTACCTTGTTGAGCATCAAGCTCAACATTCCAATGACACAATGGAAATGACCTCAAGGTGTGGGACCTTGCGTGAATGAGGTCGAATCTTCGGAGAAGGTTGACTTCCTATTTCAATCCCAGTGCAATGTGCTGGTCCAACCCAACACATGAAATCCTACCACTAACAACTCACAAGGAAAAGGGGAGAAGGAGAACATGGAAGGGAAATGGAGGTGATACACCAAGATGGAAAGGTCGCTTCTTCCTGACCAAGATTTGCACAATACATCAAAGAAGGGGAGCAAAGAACTCACACAACTCTCAATTTGTTTGATTTTAGAGGCAAACATGGAGGTTAGGGTTTGACATAGCATTAGAAGGAAAGAGAATTTCTCAACACAATAGTTGCAAAGCAAAAAAATTTAACACATGTATACATAAAAATTAAAAAAACACTAAGAAATGAAGGTAATAAAGATTACTCATACATAAAAGAGGAGAGAACTGACAACAATGATCAACTCCATTAATACAAAGGCATATAACCAATCTTTACAATAGTATAATGTGAAATACATGTCTGCAAAAGAAAAAACCTAGACGATCAAGAGGAAGAAAAACCCCTAAAAAATATACAAGTGTTGCCTTTATAGTTCATGCATAACTGAGATGAACAATAACTAACCCTAACCCAACTAGGGTTACAAATTTGATCAAAGAAACCCCAAGATCTATTCAATAAATTTGTGCCCAAAAATTTGTTCCAAGAAGAGCCATGGATGTCATACCTACTATGAAAATCACACCAAGGAAGACCTGGAGAAGACATAGCTAGCATGCCATCACCCTGTCATGGAGATTTGTAGGAAAAATTTGTGAAGATCCTCCACAAAATCCACGAAATAGGTATGGGAATGGTCAGAGAGGATGAGAAACAAAAAAGAATGGGAATGGTGCCCACAAATCCACTAGGAGAAGTCATAGAAATGCATTAAAGTCATCCTTGAACCATAAAAAAGTCAAGCTCGACCACTGGGAGTAGTTGCACATTAATGGCACCATGAAGAAAATTGTGCCAATTCATGGTTGTCAAGGCATTAGGCCCAGAAATTATCCTTTACAAGCATGTGAAAAAAAATGGTCCTGAGTCTCGAAAACGAGCTTTGGAATGTCGAAGGGACAAGCATCAAGGTCCCTCTGATATACATATTTCTCTCTAATGAAGGGATCTTTCCTTCCATCAAAGTGTCTAAGGGACTGCAAAACAACTCATTATGAAATCGCCTTATCTCCTCGATTAGCTCCATTAGAATATCAGAGGGACCACATTTTATCTCACTCCAATATTCATCTTTCTCTTCGACAAGGAGCCTTCATATATTGAGCCTCAGAGGTCAGGATTCGGGCTTCCAATGTATATAGAAGAAAGGAGGAGCAAGGAATCATGAAGAAGAAAGAAACATTGAGGGTCAAACCTCAGATCATCAAAGGTCGAAGGTCGGACCAAAGCCTTACCTCTTACCTAAAGAAGGTAAGAGGTAAGAGGTAAGGGAAAAGGGTGAAAGGTGAAGGCCAATGAAGAAAGGCATAAGGGTGGAAGAGGAAAGAGGGAAGACTGAAGGCCGAAACATAGTAAGAGAAAGGTGAAAATGGAAGAGGAGAGGAATTGGTAAGGGGTAAAGGGTAAGGCCAAAGGATGAAACCTGAAACATAGAAGAAAAAGGGGAAGGAAGGGAGCAATGGAGAAGGCATTAAGTAAGCAAGTAAGAGACAACCCAAAAACTCAAAATTCTGGGAGTTAGCAAAATAGGAACCTTAAGGGAAAACACATGCAAAATGACCCATGGAAGATCACTCAAATCGGATATAAGTGATGGGCCATCAAAGGGGTGCATGAAATGACAACAATCACAAAATTCAAAAGAAATGGAAAAACTTTATGGAAGAAGTTATGAGCTTTTGAAACTGTAATCAAGGGAAAATCCTAAAATTATTATTAAGTGGGGTTAGCACAATAACAATAAAATTCCTATGAAGTAACAAAGTACAAAGGAAGTAATAAAACAAAAGGAACAAATTTACCCTAGGTCTCCACCTTCCATGATTAACCTTTGTTACACCTCCTAGCTTGCAGTAAATAGAGATGCCCTCAGATTTGTATGAGCAACTATGACTAAAGACTAAGCCCTATGCAAGTGTTGAAGGATTTGCATAAAATAAAATGACCTTGCAATGGACTAAGATGACAATGACTGTAAGTGACTATGACTGTAAGACTAGTAGCATAAATTGAAATCTAAACATGAGAGACTAAGAGTGCAAGAAGTCAAGAGAGCTGAGAGCCAGAGAGAGAGCCAGAGAGACCAAGATGAGAACAAAATTGCCCTTTTATAAAAACTGCAATTTTGAATGTGTGGCCAGGATGAAAAGATGACAAGAACCCTAGAATCAATGATCAAGATTGAATGTTGTTGTGTGCATTAGGGTTAGGTCAAAATTAGGGCAATAATAAGGATGAAGGGCCAAGATTGAATTATAAGATAATTCAATCAAGGGTCGAAATTAAATGAGAAGTCAAAAGTCAAGAATTAAATTGGAAGATAAGGCTGGCACAGACAAAGAGGTTGTTGGAGAAATTAAATAATAAAAATTATTTAATTTAGGTGACCACTGAATAATTAAATAATAAAGATATTATTTAATTATAGAGGAATGTGACAAAGGGAATCATTTTGAATTAAATAATGATTTAATTCAAAATTCAAGAGAGTGGACTAAAATAAAATTTATTTAATTTATGAGAGAAAAGACTAATGAATAATTAAATAATTAAAATAATTATTTAATTATAGTGGAAAGTGGACAAAAATTAAATAAATTAGAATCTATTTAATTTTAAAAGAAGGGAACTTAATTAGTGACGTAATTAAATAAATGAAATTTATTTAATTAATCAAGGGAGAATAAAGATAAAAATGAATTAATTAAATAATTAAAATTATTTAATTAATAGAAGAATTATGACTTTAGAAAATAATTAAATTATTAAAAATTATTTAATTATTAAGAATGAAAGGGGCAATGTTGAATAATCTAAGAGTTGCAAGCCTAGGACAATTTTATGTGTCTACAGAAACAACTTGGAGCTATAATGGAAAATGATGTAACATTAAAGAACAAGGTATTCGTGTCTCTATCGAACCTAGCATGCAAGAAAAAGAAGAGGTCTTGGTTATTATCCTTTGAAAGAAATAAAAGCATCATTTAGAAACCTTCACTCAATATCAATATCATCACGTAAAACACTCCTAGGATAAATAATGCTTCATCTTAAAACACATGTTTTAGTGATGATTGGGGTTCATTAGATTTTACACCCTCCTTTTTAGGAGAGTACAAAATTCACAATCTAAACCTAGAGAGTCTTGTGTATGCATGACACCTTGTAGTAAGCAAGAAACATATCTTTCACAAAAGCAAGGAATATCTTCTACTATTGATCGAGAGAGTACTTTGTTGAGGTTTCTCCAAGCATGAGCTTGATATCTCTCCCTCCAAGAAAATGAAATAAATTTTACAACAAAAGCTAATTTTTTGCATATCATTGAGTGTATGATCATTCAACTAATGAATGTAAGGCCGTGAGTAACAAAATTGAACATTTTAAGGATTGTGGTGCTCTTCCTTCTATTGATTCACCTACTTCCTCTAATTGATATTGATTTCAATCCTATCATGTTACTCATCACTATGTGGAATTAGTAGCTTTATGTATGTTGCTCATTGTCATTCATGGTGGTACAATCTTATATGCAACCATATTTTTCATGGAAACAACATGATAGTCCTTAGTGGTTGTCCTTGTCTCTATGCTTGGGGGTAAGGATAACTAGTTTTGGGAGATGTGGATTCTTTTCAAGTATCTCCTCTTTCTCTCTTTCTACTTAAAATACCAACATAGCAAGTATGTTGACATTTTAAGTGGGAGGAATATTTTCCCTTGCTCGTTGTTTCATGTTCCCTTCTTAGTGATGATAACACACATCTCTTAGGAAGTGTGACCTTTTTATTCAAAATGTGTTCTTAATTAATGTGATGTGTCTTTTTGGTTGTGACATTGGGTTTGATGTACTTCAAGAGTGTGGCCTTTCTTGGCATATGGAATTCCTCATGGTGGTAATGATATGGCTTGCATTCCCTATGGTGCAAATATTTTATCCCTTGCATAGTCCTCTCTTAGTGGTGATATCAAGTACAATGTTCCCTAAGGCGAGACCTTTCATGAACTAAGAAAAATCCTTTGACTATCCTATAACTAAATCCTAGCCACCAAGCATAACACAACTTTCTTTCCAGTGGTGCCTTTTATTTCACGAGTTTCTAGCATAATGCAACTTGCTAGTCTTGTGAAACCTTTAACCATGTTGTGTGGCACCTTATCAAAGTTATTAGGGAGTATAAATTTTGGTATGGTTGATGTATGAAAGGCCTGTTCCATTTACCATCTTTTTTATGGGTACACACTAGACTGTTGTATGTTTCTCACCCTTTTTCCTTGGGGCTCACCTAGTGTATACAAGAACTATAAAGCACTTGTGAGCATATTTCATGGCCATCAAGCATAACACAACTTGCTCTTCAATGGAGCCATGTGTTTCATAAGGGATTTTACATCCTTGTGAGCATATTCAATGGACACAACGTAATGCAACTTACTAGTCCATCCCTTTTTGCATTAGCTTTAACATTGTATGATTGTGTATCTTGCATTGCTACTTCATATCTTACATTCATGTGTGTCCCTTTGTGATTATTTTGGTTTGCCATGCGATCTTTGATCTTGAGGGCTTGTGTAACCTCCTTGATCTTTGTCATCCTATCTTTCTAACATTTGTAGACTTGGACCTCTCTTGATGTATATTTGTCTACTTTAGTGTGAGTTTGAGCATAAGTTCATACTCTCACTAAAGTGAGGGATAAATGCAATGTAAAAAATTGTACACCTTTACAATTTCATTCCAAAGCTAATAATTGACCAAATTATGCATTCCAAAGCCTTATTATTCCTATTTCCTGAAAGAGAAACCCACATTTAAACAATTTCCAACATTAATTTAAAAACCTTGGAAACTACATGTCCTAGATTTAGGTCCTAGGACCCATTTTCCCAAGGGAGAATGGGTCCCCTTTAAGTGTCAAGATCGAAAATGTCCCCTTTAAGTGTCAGGACCTAATTTTTAATATGTTTTTGACAACATCTTAATGATTCAAATTCAAGTTTCAAATGTCAGCTTGTGGAATCTAACTTTCAGGAAATTAGATAAATGCATACAAATACATAGTTATTTTATCAATTCAAATCTAAGTTGCATAATCAAGAGATCATAAGAGAAAATATTATTCTCAAGAGCATTGAAGAGTAGATTTATTAGTCATCTACAACAAAAATTAAGATCATATCATCATGTCAAATTCATGTGTGTTCATGTCATTTTTTGGAGCTAACATTGTGATGTAGGTTTCAAGCATTCAATCATCAAATCAATCAATAAATCAAGCCAATTCATGCAAGATCCAATCCTTAGAGATATGTGTTAGACTTTAGTCCTCTAAGGGCAGCCATTAAGGGTTTGGTGAGTTGTGACAATGCTTTGTTCATTCATCAATTCCTTCCATTTATCATCATTTCATCATCAAGGTTTAATTACCAACATTGGGTTTGACTAAGGCAATCCCCCATTCACCCAAAAACAAATATTTTTCTTCTTTCTTTGTATGTGCAGATTTATAGGTGAAGAAGGATTGGAGATTGATCAAAGGAGTAATTTTTCAAAGTTTTCAAAGTTGTCATCATTGTTTCCAAGTGACGAAAACTCACCTACAGTTTTTATTTTTGGCTTTCCAACAGTCAAAATTGGAGGAATCAGAAGCTTAGATCTTGCACCAGAGGACACTAGAAGTTGGTTAAAACCCCTATACAAAGACCCATTCACCTAGGGGTGAATGAGTCCTCGAGGACACCTCAAAACCAACTTTTCTGAGCATTTTTATAGTCCTCTGCACTTCCCAAATCCACTAGTAAATTACTGTTTCAATCTATCAATTTTAAGGTACTTTTGTTCTATGCATTAGGTCTGATCATCCATTTAGTTTAGGAATTTTAAATCATTCTAAATTTATCTCAGATCTTTCCTTCTATCTTAAGGAACTAAGATCCAAGGTTGGATTGGATCAGCTCAAGGTTGATAGTCAATCTTAACCCCTTGTGATCTCTTTCCTAATAAAATTTTAAAGATATTCACTTAGATCCTATTGTTCTAGATACTTGGGACATAGGATCCCTTTTTCTATGTTTCAAGAACATATTCTTTACAATGGAACACGTGGTCGGGCATAAATATTACTCAATTAATCAAAACTGAGGACCTTCCTAACATGATTATTCTAACATTTAACTTGTTCAACACCTCAAAGGTAAGAACTTTGTTGGAGCATGTTTCCACCCTACCATGAAGTGATTCACTTCCCCTGAATTCTTCTTGAAACGAGAATACCCGACCTGGCTCAAGGATGACTAGCAATGCGAATCTGATTGGAGTAACAAAATAGTGAAGCATGACACATCTACATCTAAAGCTATCATGAATTTCAAACATAAACTAGGAACACTCTAGAATGCATAAGTCAGTCACGTAAAGCAAAATAATAGTTCATATTCATTGCTATTTTGTCAAGATTTTCTTATAATAAACAAGACATAGTCTTAGTATATTTCAATGATATTAAGCATAATGAATGTATTGCCATCACAATTAAAATGCATGCAAGCATATGCAAATATAACTAAATTCACGTTTCAATAATCAATATAAGAATATGAAATATTAATTTAAGAAGGTATAGCTCATGTATGTATGTATATACATATATATTCACATATGTGTTCATATTTATGAGCATAGATTCTTATGCAAATAATTATCAGATATTGACTATAAAGAGAGTTCCTATTTCTTATTTCATAAAGGATAAACCATAATGCAAGGGAGGAAATGATATCAATATGCCTAATCTTCAATAAGATAAAGTATGGTTTATCATTTATTCATCTTTCTATAAGATCTCCAATTTATTTGTAATACATAATATGCATAGATTAATGCTTTAAGCATGTTACTAGCTAAATAGTATCGTTCACATGATATCCTATTAAGAAAGTCAACAACTTTGTGCTATTTACACTTAATAGAAGTACCCCATACTAAACCCCAAATTATCATTATCAAAGTAAAGATTTCATATAAACTTAATAATTTTATAAATCTACCTCGATTTAATTTATTCTAATGTTTGTAATTTTGGTCATTCAAAGGGAGTTTATGATAAGGGACTAACAAATATTTAATACATAATATTAATTGAATGAATTCAACTGTGTGGATTAAAATCCTTAAGCTCCCTCCGGGTGGTCATGGTTTATTTTGCATTGGCCCTGGGCCACGCCTCATGTGTTTGAATATCTCCGAGCCCCTTTTTGAAGCACCTTCACCTGCTTGCTCCACGTGTCCGTTGCACACTCCTTGGAAAGTTTTCTTCCCTTGCTTCTCTATCGAGCCCCACGCGTTTGCCACGTGTCAGTAGTGCGGGCCTTGGAGAGCCCTCTCTCCTTTGCTCCTCCTTTGAGCTTTGTCTACATGCCACGTTGCATCAATCCATGGGAAACCTTGTAGCATACCCCACATTCAACATTTGAAACAAAGAATTCTCCATGGGGAATTTGATCGCAAGGAAGGCATGAATTAATATGAAGCCCCGCCATTGTGCCACATGTCCTAACCAACTCTATGTGTGGGCGACATGTGTCTTCATGGGAATTTTGTTGCTTCCACACTGGGACCATAGTCATCGTTTACAAAGGGTCACATCTTATTCGAAGGTGACTGCATTCTATTTTTTGGAATCTTTTTTGTTGCAATGGCTTTGGGGCATCATTGCTTGTGCCTTGGAATCTTTTCTGTTACTGGCTCTTTGGCGGCGGGTGATCTATATATACTACTTCGGCTCTTGGAAAAAGGGTTAAAAAAAAATCACAGAAAGAAGTGAAAAATACTATAGGCCTTTTGTATTGTTTTGATTATTGTATTAAGACTCACAGACTGTGCCATATTGTTCAACCTCTTTGTTTCTTAGTTAATGGATAAAACATTATACTGTGTTGTTTCTTGTGCTTAGTAGTTTATTTGCAAAACTTCTACAATTTCAATATAATTTGCTGATTTAGATAATGTTTTAAGCTCTTCTTGTTCAGTAAATGTGTATGGAAGTTGTGTTATGTTATTTGGTAAACTTCTTAAGTTTTTCATGTATGCTTTCTATTATTTCCGTACATGCAGATTGTTGAACGTGCCCTTAAATCTCATGTGAAAGGAAGATTTACTGTGCCCTTACTTAACTCTTGGCGCATCGCCCTAGATTAAACTTTATTTTTTATATCTGCTTCCTTTTCCCTTTCCAAACCCCCAAAATACAGGAGCTGACTTCTTTAGAAAACCTGGAGGTTACTCAGTTTAGCGCAATTGGTCCCCCCATTAACTGAGTTTCCCATAAAGTTGTTTGCCTAGGAATTTTAGGCATCAACAGTTCTTTTTCTGGCACACCTGGTGGGACTTGATTTTAATGTATCTAATTTGAAAGTGGGTGTATGAGCCATAGGCCTGTTACTAGATCCCAGACAACAAACAACCATGACCTGCTAGTGCCACTGCTAGTAACAACACAGACAAGAACTTGTCCAGTGAATGTCCCAACCCCTCCACCAGCCATGTTTCCAATTGCTAACAGAAATTATGTGGCATGGGATGTAGGAATCCCTCTCATATAACCAGTAGCACTTGCTATTTGTGCTCCTATTCCAACTTCTACTTTAAAAGTTGTACCAAAATTCACCGAGGAAGGCTCGAAAACACCATCCGAACATCTGCAAGATATAGCGGATGTATGTTTGGTGCATGGTGTCATTGACCAAAATTTCATGCTAAGGTTGCTTGCAACCTCTTTCAAAGGTAGAGTGCTAGATTGGTATCACACTTTGCAGGCTAATACTATCGGTACCTAGGATTAGCTCAAAGATCCTTTCTACAAGAGATTTTTAAATAATGGAGATCGGTCTTCGCTATATCAACATCTAGTGACCATAAAGCGGGCCCCATATGAGGCCATGACCAACTTCAATGCCTAGTTCCATACAACTTGGAAAATGATCCAAATTTCTATTCGTCTGCCAACTGACTTGGAATTCATGTTTTATCTGAAATCCCTCAATGCCAGTATCTTAGTGATGATCCAGTCTCTTGGCAGAACCACTCTATCGGATGCGTACAATATCACCGTCAAGGCAGAGAACAATCTGATCGATGCCAGAAAGTTGCCACCTCGGCCTGCTATGTCTATATTTGTTGAGATATCAACTCCCACCCAGGAGATAGCATCTACTAGTGCGTCCACTCCTCCCCAATCTATGTATGCATATCCTAGAGCGCTGCAAAGCGTTGCTTCCACATCTGGATCTTCAAAGGATGAGATGAGAGATATCAAAGACTTGTTGCAAACATTCTCAAATGAAATAATGAGTATCAAACGATAATATTTGCACAAACTAAGCCAACTTACCAAAATTATCAAGGTGGAAGATCTTCCTACCAGCAAAATTAGTTATAGGGAGGTGCATGTACAAATTTGTAGGCTCAAACAAATAGTCAAATAGTGTCAGTGCCTACTCTGCTACAAAATGCTCACCCAAGTTCGAATAGAGAGCTGGTCGCGGGGCAAAATAACCTTGCTGATGATATCAATCCTTGGTGCTTCTCCTACAACGTGGCACATATGCCCCAAAATTTTCCACGTGGCAATCTACAACAAAGAGTGGCAAAACAACGCAGTCAAGGTGTGGTGTCAGATTCAGGAGGTTATGTATATGCCTCTCCACAAATGGAAAACACAATACTCACCGTGCAAATGTAAGGAATGTCCCTAGAGTAAGAAACAGATATAGCTCTCGACCCCGTTCTCTTCTCATGGATGGAAGAAGAAGAGGCGGTGTTCACAAATGACATGTTCACATCAAAGGCCCCACAGAGCAATAAAATTATAACACTCACTCAAAGAGGAGATTCACGGGCGAACTGATTGTCCCGCAGCCCAAAAGTGTTCCCGACCAAGCTCCTAGTACAAGTCTGCAATTGCACAACAATTTCAGCCACGAAAGGAGATTGTTATAACAAGGGCTAAGGAACAAAAGTATTTGAATCTACCACCATTTAACATGGTGGAAAAACTGAAGAAATCCTCTGCTAATGTATCCCTTTGGGATATCCTAGCTATTCTGGAGTAGAAGTCATTGCTGCATAAATCCCTACTGGAAGATACAAGCAAGGAGCCAACAAAGCAACCACTCTGGGGAAAGTTCGTTGATTCATTACTTCAGGCCAAAGTCCTCACAATCAATGGAGAGGAGGCTTCTACAAAAAGGAAAGGTAAGCCTAAACCAAAACCCTTCTTCTTGACTCTCATTGTGGGTAAGAAGTTGTTGCACAATTCTATGATTGACTCTAGTGCTAGTACCACAGTCATGCCCAAGCATATAGATGAAGCCTTAGGGATTAGATATGAACCTTTAAATAGAGGGGTTATGCAGCTTGATGGGAACAAGGTAGAAACTATAGGTGTCATTAAGAACCTTCCCTTGAATCTATTCTCCTGCCCTAGTATCACAGTTCCACAAGATACTGTGATTATAGACGTCCCTCCCATGTTCGGTATTTTCTTATCCCAAGACTTTACTTCCAATATAGGCATATATATTTCCTTAGATTGGTCACACTTGATCCTCAGAACCAAACATGGAGCTAAAATGAAGATAGTGTTTGAACCTTTGCATTCAGAACATGTAGCAGATGAAGCAATGATCAACTTTGAGGCCACTCATACCTCTATCACTAAAGATGAAATGTATTGTGTTGAGCTACTAGAGGATGAGAAGGTGACTGGAGATTAGACTGATTAAAAAGAGGTCCTCTTAAGAAAATTTATAGACACTGACCATTTCATAAATTATCATACCATCGGGTTGGGAACCTATGTCATCTATGATGAAGATCAAGTGATTCTGAAGGTCATGAAGGAATTTGAGGGTGGTCAAGCCTCATAGCTATGGACACTGCATTTTGATGGAGCAAGATGCAAATTTGGTGCAGGATCCAGGATATGTTTAATGTACCCATCCAATGAAAAGACCCTTAGGTCTTTCACTTTTAGTTTTCCTATTCGAACAATGAAGTTGAATATGAAGGCCTAGTGCAAGGTCTAAGTCTTGCAGAGCGGATGGGCGTTAAAAAATAATGGTGTTTAGAGACTCTGAGCTAGTAGTCAGTCAAGTCTAAGGGCTCTTTGCAACAAAGAATGTTTGCATGAGATCTTATAGACATAGAGTCTGGGACCTGATTGAAAGCTTTGAAGCCTTCAATATCACATGGTGGTGATAGGATCTCAATTTGACCCTATTTTAGACCTAATTGATAACATACAATTTGTGCGAGTGATTGTTCGACCGAAAATCCCATAAATGACCAGAGCTGGCAAGTGTTCAAAAGTGATGAACACATCACCTCATTCATTCAACACTCTGGAGAGTTTGCAGATCAACTCCAACTGAAAATTGCAGAAGACTATGAAGGAAAAATTATTTAGCTGAGGTCCAAAAAGCTTCCAAAAGGATTGGTCACTCTCAAAAACCTATTTGATTGTGATGATGCAAGGAATGACAAGAGAAATTTTGTAGTGGACAAAAGTGACTATACAAATCTCTAGGTCGGGGATGGATGGAAGCTCAAGGTCAAAAAGGATGTTTCACAACATGATAAAGAAAGGCTCATCCATTTTTTTGAAAAATATGAAGGAGTAGTAGCCTGGTCATATGATGACCTCAAGGGATATGATCTTGAAGTCATCCAACATACTATAGAACTGATGGGAGGAGCAAAACCTGTTTGCTAGAAGCAGAGACCAGTGAATCCAAAGATTGGGGCATTAATGGCACAAGAGTTAACAAAGCTAATTCAATCTTGGATCGTCTTCTTAATCAAGCACAACACATGGGTGTCCAACCTGGTTCATGTCTAGAAAAAGAATGGAGACATCCACTTGTGTATTGATTTATGGGATCTGAATAGAGCATCCCTGAAGGACCACTACCTGTTGCCCTCCATGGAATCAATCTTGCAAATAGTGGCTGGCTCAAAAAAAATTTCTCTGCTGGATGACTTCTCCAATTACAACTAGATCTAGGTAAAAGAGGAGGACCGACACAAAACAACGTTCACAACCAAGTGGGGGATGTTTTCCTACGTAAAAATGCCCTTTGGTCTCTCAATGTGAGAGCTACCTTCCAATGAGCAATGGATATTATTTAAGAGAATTGATCAACAAGATTATCTTAATCTAATTGGATAATCTAATGGTATTCTCTAAGTCTAAAGACTATCATTTTGATCATCTAGAAATGATTTTTAAAAAATGCCAGGAGTTTGGGATATCCCTAAACCCAAAAAAATGTGTTTTCAGAGTGCTGCAAGACAAATTATTGGGACATGCAGTGTTTAAAGATGGAATTGCAATTGACCCGGAGTGGGTGAAGGTAATCAGGGAACTTCCCCTACTAGTCATCAATAAGGAGGTTCAGTCCTTCCTGGGAAAGGTAAATTTTGTAAGCAAATTCATTTTTGATTTTGCAGGATTAATTAGACCTATTACCCTGATGCTCAAGGACTAATTGTTCAAATGGACGAAAGATGCTAGAGAAGCCTTTGAGAAGGTTAAGGACGTTATTTCTTCTCATGTGTTGGTAAATCCAGACCTATCAAAGGAATTCATAATGTATGTGTTCAGTAGCAAATCCAACATTGCTACTGTTTTGACCCAGAAGGATGATGAAGGAAAGGGAGAACATCTGATAGCTTTCCACTCTCAGACCTTAAAGGATTATGAGATGAACTATAACATCATCAAAAGGCAAGCATTCACCATTGTTAAGGGGCTCAAGAATTTCTGACATCTCATATTTTGTAACAAGGTGGTTGTGTATGTCATGCTTTCCAATGTGCGCGAATACATTATGGAAGGAGAAATCACAGAAAAAAGGGCCAACTAGATTACTAAAATCCTCAAATATGACATTGAGGTTAGACCCACGAAGATCATGTGGGGAAGAGTATTGTGCAAGTATCTGATACATGACGAAGAAGTAGCAATTGAGGAGGAACAACCCGGGCTAGTTCTGACGAACGAATCTGAGTCTAAAGGCTGTTGGTTGGCGGATAGAATGAGATTTATGTAGACTAGGAAATATCTAATGGGCCTCCCTTTTCAGAAGAGAAGATTCTATAGATTACAGAATAGTGGATATGCACTCATCGAATAAGTCCTTTTCAAAAGGAACTTTAATGGTGTTTTGTTGTGGTGTGTCACCTCAGAGCAAGTGAAAAGAATTCGAGACATTTTTCACAGCAGTCCCGTGGGTGGACACTTCTCTGCAAAGACCACCACCATAAAAATTATGTGCATTGGGTACTTTTGGCCTACATTGTTCAATGACTCACACTCTCTGGTTAAATCTTGCAGAGAATGCCAATTCTTCACAGGAAAAAGGAAAAACTCGGCAATGCCTTTGAATCTGATAGTGGTTGAAGAACCCTTTGCATAGTGGGGACTAGACTTCATCGGGATGATTAATCCCACTTCCAACACTGGGCATAAATGGATCCTAACAGCTACATACTACTTTACCAAATGCACTGAGGCCATGTCCCTAAAGAATGCAACAAAGGCAGAGATTGTGAACTTTCTCGAGGAACTGGTAAAAGGGTTCGGCCACCTATATCTAGTCCCAATTACCAAATGCACATTTTGTTGATTTCCTTAGGTCTATTTATAGAAAGAGCCAAGGTACAATGCGTGTGATAAGCATGATGCTGATTGAGTATTAACTCAAAAAATCACACCAAGAGAAAACTCAAAAATCTCACCAAGTTGCGTTTGCTATGTACGAATTGTTGCTTGCAAAGTTAAAAAGAAGCAATTAATCAACTTAAACTGATGGCAGGCATAGGTAATGATCTGCATGGTCAAGCGTTGAGTGTCATGCTGTGAGCTATTTTTCGGTCTCCAAGGATTCAAATCTTTTTGTGTAATTATTGCAACTTCTTGCTTAATCATTCTTTTCAAGTTATTAATTGAGGAGCATGCAAATGGTCTCATAAGCCTTCAATTTGCGGCTCAATTTCCCAAGGAATGGTACCATAGCTCACGATGACTAATTTTCATTATGAACTATTATCTTTTCGAAGGAGTGGGAATTCATTTTGCATGCATGAAATAGCCGGCGGTACGTGCCAAATTTATTGCTTGAAACAACTATTATTTCCAACTCTTTAATAAGGAAAGGTTAAATGTTGCATGTAGAAGAACAACACTGTGAAGAGTTTTTGAGTACATTTTTCATTGTGAAAGGCTTTGAGTGCATAGTTTTCTAAAGAACCCAAGTGAGTTGTAGGAAAGTGGAGTGTTCACAAAGTCTATAGATTTCTGGAATGGCCCAGAATCCTCAAATGGAAGCACAAAGTGAGGCGGTTCAAAGCTTATTATACGCCATGTTAGGAACACCAATTTCCAATATTTTTGATGATTTCTCTTATGCCTTGGCTGGGATACCAGAGAAGCCAAAATGGCCTCACATGCGGGCCATAAAGAAAAGTAATCATAGGGACAAGGCCCTGATAACAAGAAGAATGGGATAACATTCACGACCCTATCCTTAGAACCAACCTTAAGAGTCTTAGGGAAGTAGCCTGCGAGAGAATGAAAAAGACTGATAGCCAAGAATTTTTGGCATACAAGCAGTGTTTTAGCGGTCTCTCACAATATATGGTTCCTTTTGTGCACCACTGTCTGGAACTAGTTCATGAGCGTGCTCAATGTTTCAACCTAGATACCGATGCCATTGAAGGCTAGAAATTGAGAGTTGTGATCAACGCGAATGCTATTAGGAATATGCTATGCATCCCTAGGTCAGAAAGGGCTCCATAGTAGAAAGAATGGAGACATTCAATGTAGAAGGCGGGGAAGATTTCTGGAGGACCAAAACATTTGCTCTGGACTTTTATAACCAATAAACAAAAAGGCCCAGGGAAGATGCAAAAAAGCCGCCACAGTTTCTGGTTGCACATAATGCTTTCAAATCAGACTTGCAGGATGCTTTCTCTATGATGGCTTTTGTTTGTAGCATGGATAGTGATAAGGACGTTCCGAAGTTTCAAATGGGTCTAGGTTTTTAGTTGATAAAATAACATTCTTTATTCTTGTATGAATTTGTGGAAGTCATCATCCGGGAAATGTTGAACCAATTCAAGGAATACAACACATAGCATAGGTTCAGGTTTTCTTCTCTTCTTGCTCACATTTTCTTACACCAGAACCCTAACTTCTTTAGAAATCGTATGGATTTGGCTATGTTTAATGAAAAAGGAGTAAGAAGGCCAGTTTTTGTGTGGACTCCCATTCTTTCTATAACTTATGATTACTATACATTCTCCAAGAATTTCTTGGCTCTGATTTTGAAGGATTTTAGTAAGGATGGTGAGGGTTATCAGCTTTCCACCGAGCAAACCAGGTGGATGTAGAATTTTACTCCTCTTGGCGACAGGTTCCTTGGGGAGGATTTTACTTTTGTTAAGCTGCATTGTTTTATCGAGGAACCATTCTGGCTCTCGGTATGCGTCAAAAATAGGGTGCTGGCCCTTGAGGTGTTTCGGTAACTGGCGATTATCGATGTCAACTTTTGTGGAGGAAAGAAGCAAAAAAGGTTTTTTCAAATGCCCTTTGACCTTCAGTAAGGTAATAATGTTGAAGAAGTAGACACATGGTTTGCTAGAGGTGAAGTTGGCTCATCTAGGGCTGGTATTAATTTGTGACAAATGGGATTATAATCCCAAAAATGACTTAGCGGAGCTGAACATTAAGGTGACTCACAACTCCCAACTTTATTGGGAAGCTCGACATAATTCGCTTTCAGGGGACTGAGATGATCTATTTGTGGACTTGGCCTATGTTCCTACTAATGATAGGAGGCTGCCATGACTCTCTTTATATTTTACTTTGAATAATCATAATGAAAATATTAAAATGGGGGCCACCCTTTGTAATCAATTGGTCAAGAGATGGCAGTGAAGTGAGGAAAAAATTACAGACTTTTGGATTTATTGTCAGGAGACCAAATGCCTTGATGCCTTGTTCTAGGAGATAGACAAGGATGACAAATTTGATGATCTATGGAACAAAGGGCATGAAGATATTGATGCAAGTGATGATGAGGATGTAGATCCTGAGGAAGCAAGGGCAATAATAAAGAGAAAAGAGGCAAAAAATGCTCGAACACAGAGAACCGAAAAAGCAACGGAGCAACCCGAGAAAGCTTCATTGAGCGCGCAAGTGACTGCATTGCAATCAAAGGCCTCACTACCATGTACAAGGGCTACAAAGAGATCCAGAGTAGCCTAAAAACCTCAGGAGGTCATAGAGGTGGACAATTCTCCACCTGCGTAGAGGCCGCACATAGATGCAACTTTTGGAGAAGGCTCAGAGGAACCTGCAACAAGCCAAGGATCAGATTCCTCTGCAACTCAGGTATCTTTCTCTCCCTCTCTTCTCACTTCAAAATCTTTGGTTACCTCTATTGTATTTGTGCCCCAAATTACTTTGAGTGTTGGCCTATCACTTTTTGCTTCCACAATCGTGGGATGTTTCTCTCAATTCTCCCAAATTGGACAAGTAGTTTTTACTCCCCCGTGGTCTGTTCCACCTTTTGTGGTAGCCCAGTTCGGACCTGCCATTGCTACCCCTTTTGCTACTATTGCATTGGCTCCAACTTAGCTTCCCAATAGATGGTATCCTCTACATCTCTGCTATCTCCACCGCTCCCTATGAGTCCTTCCGCTGCTTCCCAATTTGGACCTTGACATAACATACCTCGTTCTCCCCAGTAACAGTCTCTCTGCCAAAGAAGACATCATCCAAGACCACAACTCTCTCGTTCCCTTTCACTCTTCCTCTTGGTGCACCCTTTACCAACAAATTAATTAAATTGCTAAAAGAATTTATGGGGCAAAGCAACAAAACTAAAGTAGCACAGGCTATTAGGGTCCAAAAGAGAAAAGAAAAGGATGCAACAAAACCTGCCGAACCATGCATGCAGACCCTTTTCAATGAAGTTTAGGGGTCTTTTCATTTTGCAACCATGACTCTAAACACCATCAAACTGCAAGGGGAGATGCAACCCAAAGATTATATGATCCATGCTGTAGGGATCGATCTGCACACAGCCCGACCGCAAGACAAAGTTGAGTTGATGGAGGAAACCTAGAGAGTGGTGACTACCGACTTTCTCAAGCATAGTCACCAACTGAAGAAAAGGGAGGAGGAGATCAAGAGAATTAAAGAAAGGCTAGAGGTCCTACTGAAAAAGGAGAAGGCCAAGGATGCTGAGATTGCACGAATATCTCAAAAAGCGCAAGCAAAAAAGGCCAAACTTCAAGAGGAACTTGCAAAGTTCAAGTCCCTAGATCCAAGCCTAGTTGCAAAACTGCAACAAAAAAACTAGGAGTTACAAGACTAGTTGGCTTGGGCAGATGGAGAAATGCAATAGAAGAATGACGAGCTTCAAGATCAACGAGCTCAATTAGAGCAGGAAATGCAACAAAAAGACAAGGAGTTCTAGGACTAACAAGCTTAGTTTGAGGAGATCCAAGAAGTAAAGCTCTCCCTGGAAAAAGAATCCACAACTCGAGGCCATGCTAAGGAACAATTGCTTGCTGAGTTGAGGACTCTATAGGAACGACTCTCTGCCATAGACAAGAGAATTGAAGAGCTGATGTAGGATGTGGGGTCAAAGGAGACAAAGATTGGTCTTTTGAAAAATCCTCCCCAACCCCCTGTTCCTCAATCAAATCTCCTTTTAGTAGCCTAGTAGTTATATATCTCCTATTGGGAGAGAGTCAAGTCTTTCTGTTTGACTCTTCAGCTGATGCTCTAATTCATGGTAGAGGTGGCAAGTTTAAGTAGGGAAATGCATGGAACGATGGAGCAAGTTCCAT
This sequence comes from Sequoia sempervirens, assembly GCA_007258455.2. Taxonomy (NCBI): domain Eukaryota; kingdom Viridiplantae; phylum Streptophyta; class Pinopsida; order Cupressales; family Cupressaceae; genus Sequoia; species Sequoia sempervirens. The sequence continues at coordinate 4,182 of VDFB02308718.1, read as the reverse complement.
AGTTCATCGCAGAAAAGGTGCTAGAGGCAGAGAAGTTGTTGGACAAGTTGTATGTGGTGGCAAACACTGACTTGGTGAATGCAGGGATTGAAGATCAGAGGTCAGCCACCAAGAAGGTGAGAGAATTCATCCATTGTCATGCGGCCATCCTCCAAGCTAGCAATTTCTCAACAACACTGAGTTAGACTATGAACAAAATGCAGATGTAATTCTCCCATTTGACTCAAATGGGCTTGCCTTCCCCTTTTCTCTCTGATGATTCGGTGGCCACAACATAATATATCGCAGCAAAAATTGAGGAAAAGCAGTGGGATTTATCTGCCTTTCAAGATTTCAGTCAACCTCCCAATGCTTTAGACATAGAAGGTGCCACCCATCAAATAACATGACTTCTCTTTCAACTCGAGTTGGGGACTGGGATCTCCATGGAGCTTCCCTTCAAAGAAATAATCAATTTGCATGAGGTGCAAGAGAATCTACACACCCTATCGATTCCATCCAAGGATGATTGGTTACCTTTGCAGACCATGCTTTTGAAGCTCTGATAGTTGCCTAATGGATAAGACTTTGGTCTTCACACCAAAAATTTTGGGTTCCCATTCTGTAGGCGAAATTCCCTTGATAGTCACCAAAAGCTATGGATTAAATCCTTAAGCTCCCTCTGAGTGGTCATGGTTTATTTTGCATCGGCCCTGGCTTGTGCCTCATGTGTTTGAATATCTTTGGGCCCCTTTTTGAAGCACCTTCGCCCGCTTGCTCCACATGTTTGCTGTGCACTCCTTGGAAAGTTTTCTTCCCTTGTTTCTCTATCGAGCCCTTCTCGTTTTCCATGTGTCAGCAGTGCAGGCCTTGGAGAGCCCTCTCTCCTTTGCTCCTTCGAGCTCCGCCTGCATGCCACGTTGCATCAATCCGCAGGTAACCTTTTAGTGGACCCCATAGTTAGTGCTTGAAACAAAGAATTCTCTATGTGTCTTCTCTATGGGGAATTTGATCGCAAGGAAGACAAGAATGAATATGAAGCCCCACCGTAGTGCCACGTGTCCTAACCAACTCTATGTGCGGGTGACACGTGTCTTCATGGGAATTTTGCTGCTTCCACACTAGGACCACAGTCATCATTTGCAGAGGGGCACATCTTATTCGAAGGTGAATGCATTCTATCTTTTGGAATATTTTCTGTTGCAATTACTTCGGAGCATCATTGTCGGTGCCTTGGAATATTTTTTGTTACTAGCTCTTTGGCGGTGGGTGATCTATATATATTGCTTCAGCTCTTGGAAAAAGGGTTCGAAAAAAATCACAAAAAGAAGTGAAAAATACTATAGGCCTTTTGTATTGTTTTGATTATTGTATTAAGACTCACAGACTGTGCCATATTGTTCGGCCTCTCTGTTTCTTAGTTAATGGATAAAACATTATACTGTGTTGTTTCTTGTACTTAGTAGTTTATCTGCAAAACTTCTACAATTTCAATATAATTTGTTGATTCAGATAATGTTTTAAACTCTTCTTGTTTAGTAAATGTGTATGGAAGTTGTGTTATGTTATTTGGTAAACTTCTTAGGTTTTTCATCTATGCTTTCTATTATTTTCGGATATGCAGATTGCTGAACGAGCCCTTAAATCTCATTTGAAAGGAAGATTTACTGTTCCCTTACTTAACTCTTGGCGCATCACCCTAGATTAAACTTTATTTTTTATATCTGCTCCCTTTTCCCATTCCAAACCTCCCAAATTATAGAAGGAGCTGACTTCTTTAAAAAACCCAGAGGTTACTCAGTTTAGTGCAATTGGTCCCCCCATTAACTGAGTTTCCCATAAGGCTGTTTGCCTAGAAATTTTAGGCATCAACAAACTACATGGTGAAATACTTATAAATTTCAGTCATCTACAAGTTTGTTTCAGATCTTAGCATTCACATAGGAAAAAGATATACACAACAATCAATAAGATGGGAATAAGGAGTCACCTCACAGAGCACTTGCATGTAGATATAAGGAAAATGTAGACATGGATCAGATAAAAAATCGTTAGAAACCTCCAAATAATTGTGATTCATAGCTATGCGTAGACCTAAACAAGATAGTTAATTTCCCCAATGCCATTAAAGCATAGATCGACTCCTTAACTCAAGAAAATGAACTGCTTACCTTCTATCGATTACGAATCCTTGATAGCATATTGAAATTTTATAGTAACTTGCAGATTCACCTTAATTTATCGAGCTACATCAAGAACGCTAATTTCTTGAGGGAAAAATAGAGAGGCTGGTGATGAACTTAAACAAATATAATATTAAGAAAAAGAGTGTGAACATTCCAAGAAATGGGGCTCTACATAGAGATCTAAAGACATACACACAATGAGAAGGATTGAGCATGAGAGGCTAATTTCTAGAGAGGCTGGTGATGAACTTAAACAAATATAATATTAAGAAAAAGAGTGTGAACATTCCAAGAAATGGGGCTCTACATAGAGATCTAAAGACATACACACAATGAGAAGGATTGAGCATGAGTCGATTGCTACCATTTTGTGGCTAGCTACTGAGTTGGTTTCTAAGTAATGCATAAGTTAGAGGTCACAATGGATTAAGGTGACTAAAATGGTTAACAAAAATGAAACCTGTAACATGCATTGCTCGAAAAACCTTAAGTTTGAGGCTATAAGAACATAGTTGAATGTTGATGTGCGAATCAGGTATAATATATGACATGCAACTTAGTTTATCAAAAATAGACTTAAAAATTTTAAGAGATAAAAGCACATAAGAATTAAACCGACACGGGTAAGGTTTTACCACTAAGGGGTCTCTTGGAGATATTTTGGGTGATCCCAACAACCTAGATTTACAAGTGTGTCACACATATGACAAGAAAAACATCAGAGAGATGTAGAATTAGCATAAAAATAAGAATTCCTTCTTAGAATTAGTCCCAAAATTGAAGATTGAGAAAAAAATTTCACAATTTCAAATAATCCACAAGGATCTGACTTAGTTTTGATTGAATTAAATAAGATTCAAATATAAATTTCTTCTCTTATTGACAATACCTCAGAACATTAGGATAGATACAAGAACTATCCCAATTGAGTATGCATTTGAATTCAAGATTTTTTTTATGGAAGGTCGTGAATGGAAAGCATGGTCCAAAGTATTTAGGTCCTAAGCTCCCAAATTTTCAAATGAGGCAAAATAAAGAAGAAGTGGCACATAAGAGATTGATGGTCTGATAGGTACAATATGGTAAAATTAGTTGATGATAAAGCAAAACTTTCTTTGGTTTGATACTCTCACATCAGGTCTTAAGTTTGAAAGATCCTAGATGATTAAAAATAAAGAGACTCAATTCGGTTCTAGATGTATATAAAAGATAAAAATACAAAATTCATAAGAATAGAAATATGATTTACAATGTTGATACATATTAATGAGGTCAATTTCAAACTTACTGGAATTAATAAGGACTTACCTTTATATTTTCATGTCTGTAGATGATTACCAAAAGCTTTAGTTTGAGAGAAGATTTCCTAGGCAACTTGTTTTCCTAAATGATCATCATAGAATAGAGCGCTTTGTTTTTTTGCCTCTTGTATAAAGGCATCGCCAAATTGATGATCCTCCATCATGCCATTTATCCTTCTTCCATTATCACCTAACTTTAGCCTCCACTACTTGTGCATGCACACTCATTTTTTTGTTGATCAATGAAAGTTCATAATCTATTATAATGCTCCCCTTTTAATTTAACTATTTTTATCCCTTGTAAAGAATAAAAGAACATAAAGATTTAACTGTAACTCCGACTCTAAAAATAGTCTTTGCTCTTTTTGCTTTACTATCAATGTCTCCCACTTCTCAATTTTAGGAGCAATTAAATAATTCAAACATGTGATGATAATTAAATTTTTTTAACATATTTATCAAATATTTTATTTACTAATGTTAATTAATATAAATTCCATTAAATTATTAAATAATAATAAATTAGGATATTAAGGGTTGTAACATCCCTCCCCCTTAAACAATGCATTGTCCTGATGCATCATTCAATTTTATTATTATACCTAAAACAACATCTTCAAGACTCATACCAGACATGGTAAGTATAACCAAATGCAATTTTTAATTTCATTTTGTAAATACTCAAGATAATGCAAGAACATGCACATTTTTTAGAA
>VDFB02308715.1:0-46594 GCA_007258455.2 Sequoia sempervirens | reverse complement strand
GATAAGCATATCGACATGAGATTCGCCATCAGGCCGAGGTCTTAGCAATTCATATTGTCTCACCGACCGTGCAAGGAAAGATCTCATCAGTGAGAGTTATAGCTTTAATGAAATGTCATGGTGATCTTGTGGTGTCTTACCGACTTGGCACAAAAGGCTTATCGGTAAGAGTTAAAGGTTTTCAGTATGAGGTCTTGGTGAGTGACCTCGGTCTTGATGATGGAAAACAAAAGGCTCCTTGTCGGCATAAAAAAAATGATTTGTCTCCCCGACTAATGCATGTGGAAGTCTTTCGGCAGGAGTGTTGTATTCGGTATGTGGTCTCACCAAAGACATATTGTGTCACCGACTGTGCACTGAAAGGTCTTATCGGCAAAGGTTGTAGCTTCAGAGTAATGTCACAGCGAACCCATCAAGTCTTGTTGTCTAAGTCTTATGTGGGGGCTTTAGGCGAGAGGTTGGTATTGTCTCAGTGACTCTAAGTGGATAAACATTTCGGTATGACTCATGTGCTCGAAGAGAGGTCTTGGCGAGTGACCTTTGGTCTCACCAATGGAAAAAAAAAAGGTCTTTGTTAGCATAGGATCTGACTTGTCTCGGAAAACAGGTGTGAATTCAGGATGTTTTGGTATGACTGAAACAATCTACAACATGTCTCCTCGATGGTTTGAAGTTACAGTGACATATATAGAACGGATGGACTCATCGGAAAGAAAAACCATGTGTCACGGTGACTATTGTGTATCAAGTGGGATTTCGGTTAAAAAAAAGGTATTCTCTATGAGGTGTCCCTAATGACGGTATGCTATAGTGACACTCATAAGATAGAATGATGGATCGGCAAGAGAACCATTATGTTATAGCAACTTCAAGAGATAAAGTCTTTCGGTGAAACATAATGAAATCTACATAACATCTCCCCAATAGCAGAATGTCACAGTGACAAACAGAGGGATGACTAATAGTGGTAAAGTGACTTTCAACATAGGTATTGAAGTGTCTCAGCGAAACTAGATGAAATGATGACTTTAAGAAAGACATGGTGTGCTCTATAGGAGGTCTCTCCGATATCAAAAGGTTATAGTGATAGTGAATGAAATGAAAAGGGCATCTCGATGAGAAAGACTCTTGTGTCTCAGTGACTGAAACAAATATAACAGAAATGTGATCTCAGGGAAACATAAAAGATCTTCGATATGGTTTCTCCCCGACAGCAGAAGGTCAGGGCGACGCACAAGACCAAAAGAATGATCAACATTATAATTTCCTTCAGCATACTTGTCTGGATGTCTCAGCGAATGGTTAACGAAGACTCAAAACACTATGGTCGACATCATGGATTGGCATCGAATCTCAGAACCGTTACATGGCAGAATATTCATTGAGTTTCCTTTTTGAGCAGTTGCGTTTTTGAAATAATGGATGATTTGCAGTTCTCAAGATAAGCATTACTATTGATTTTTACCATCATCTACAGTCTGTCATTATTCAGTTTCATATTCTAAAAATAGCAAGAGAGTTTTAGAATCTTGTGAAAAACGCTTGTTGAAGATTTCTTGATAACAAACATACTTGAAATGTATATAAAAACCAGTGTTGAAAACTGTGAAGGTGCTACTGGCCAGAAATTCTGAGAGAGTTATTTTGGCTGTATCAAGAGATGTATTGGAAAACTCTGTAATACATAGTTGGATTCTTAGAGTATGAGGTATATAAGAGTGTTGAGTTTCTTGAGCTTACTTGAAAATAGAGTGATCCTCTGATATTATTAGTGTAATTCTGTAATCTGAGTAAGGAGTTGGCGCTCCTTGAGATTGGTGTCTCTAAATAAGGGGTTGGTACTCCTTGAGATTGGTGTCTCTAAATGAGGGGTTGGTGCTCCTTGAGTTGGTGCTTAGAAATTAGCCTATAAGGCATTGTTAATAGTGGTTTTGAAGATTAAGCCAGTAAGGCAGTTTAGGAGTGGTTTTTATACCCCAGGAGGGTTTTCCACTCGGCAAAAGCTTTTGTCTCTTTGTTCTTCTGTGTGCTCTCTGCTTTACAATGTTGTCATTTCTATTCACTGATTATTACTTTTCTCAATTCTGTTTATGGATGATTACATTCAACTAATGAATGTTTTAATCAGAGTAATATTGAGATCAAATTTGAGATATGTTTTTGAATTTTTGAAAATTGGTCAAATATGTTAAGACACTAATTCACCCCCCCTCTCAGTGTCATTTTAACTCCAACAATTGGTATCAGAGTGTAGGGTCCTCTCATAGGTCTAAACCACCTAGGATTGTTCCTAGTTTCTTGGAGTACTTTGGTTAATATGGGAAAGAACAGAAGGAATAAGGGAAAAAGATGTTCTCAGCAAAATGCTATTCATCATGCTCAACCTGAATCTAGTATAAGGATTAAAGAGGAAGAATTCATAAACATTGTTCAAATGGTAGAGTTTCCTGGATTCGAACCTCTCAAATTAAGAAACAAACTCTAAGAAGAAAATTAGGGATGGAAACATACTCACTTTCTTTAGGATCCGGGCAGTGGGTAGTACTGAAGAAAGACATCTATAGTATCTCCTTTCCTCTTGAAGAGAAGAAAGCTCTGAATTGGAAATACCGTGAGCTATAAATGCTATTCTAATAACTTGCCAAAATGGAACTCCATTACAAAAGCTTAACACATAAATACATGTTAAGGAAGTTTGGGGACAAGTTGATCAAATGAATCAGTATAGTGAGTTACAAGAGGAGATATCTTTTGATATTGAAATAAGTTGTGAAACATCTGAGAGTGAAGAAGGTGTAAACCTTTATAATTTTGAAAAGAAGTCCAGGGAGATCATTAATGAATATTTAGATGATCAAGAAACTTGTGTAAAAGTAGATCAATCTTTAGATGAAGTTAACTCTGAATAGGAATATGATGAACCAGAAAGTGAGGTTGATTTGGAAGGTGAACTCCTATGTGCCTTAGATACTATTAAGTAGCGTAGAAAGAAAAACCACTTATTAACAAGATAGCTTCTCAAAGAAAAAGAGAGTCTAGAAGTCAAGTTAAAATACAAGGATGAGTTGTGTAATAAACTAGAAAATGAGATTGATTCTTTAAAGAAATATTCAGATAATGATTCCTTGTTAAAAGAACTAACTCTTAAGGATGATATGATTATAAGTCAGAAAATTGAAATTGAAGAATATAAAAGGATTGCAGATGTTGTGAGTTCTGATTTGGAAATTAAAAGGATTGTTTGTCTAAAACTTGAAGAAGAGGTAGTTGCTTTAAGAAAAGAGCTTGAAAGTTTCAAGGTTCAATCTGGTAAATTTCAAAAATTTGATAATAGTACTAATATATTGAATGAGATGTTGGGTAGGAAAAAGCATTCTAAAGATCCTACAGGAGTGGGATATGAGGTTGGACAAATCTCTACAGACAAATCAAAACATGAAACATTGTTTACTACTTCAGATGGAAAGAAGTTTATAGCCAAGCAAACACCAAGAATGAAGGTTGATCTTGGTTACAATATTTCTACATCAAAGGATAACATTGACACTAGAAGAAAATCTAAAGGTATTCATAGAGAAAGGAAAAAATGGCTCAGATCTTCAGCATCCGCATGACTACTCATTCGTGTATAATTCATTCTTTCCATGATATTGCAGTGTTTGTAATGACTATGGCTTCAAGGCAAATTGGATTGCATAAGATGGTCAAATAAGAATCATTCTATCGTCCCTAGAAATGAGGGATGTGGTAAAGTTACAACTATAATAATTTTGGTCACTTGAGAAGAGACTGTAGAATAAATACAAGTGATAATGATATAGGGAACAATGCTGGAAATGTCTGTAGGAAGTCATCTATTTCTCAGAACAATCACAAAGTCATTTGTTTTAGATGTATTGAACATTGGGCATAGCGTATACCAATGTAGATTCAGAAAAGATGTAATTTGGAAGTGCAGTGATTCATTGGAGTGGAAGAAAGAGAAATCAAGATGACAAGAAGAGCAATAAAGATGCCTCTGAGAAAACTCCTTGTGCACTCCTTGCACAAATGTTGCCTTCCAGGTCTTGAGAAGATGCAAAGACTCAGGGTGAGTCTATCATGGTAATATATTTTACCCCTATGGAGTCTAGAATGAGGTATGACATCTTGTATTTGCTTTTGGTGATATAAGATGTTAAGGAATGTTTCTCGCTAGTCTAGTGTAAGCATAGCTTTGTAGTTTGAAAATATGATAGTGCACCTTTGTTCCTTAAATGAACTTTTTGGATGTTTGGGTTTTGGAAATAATGGTATGTCCTTATGACATCTTTGAGCGGTGTGGAGACATATAGATGAGTTCCTCAATATTTCCTGAGTATCAGATGTTATGAGTTATTTATGTGATGATATTATTCGGTATTGCTTGAAGAAGCTGAGTTAAGATTGTGTGCTGAATGAAGATAGTTACAATGTCTTATGCATGTTGTTATGAAGAAATTGAGTGTTTTGGTCTTCTGAGTATGGTATAGTGATCTAAGTAGGTTGCTACAGCAGTCTTGAGAACTGTGCATGTTCATGGGATATGCTCTAATGTTTGTGTTTACGAAGGAAGGTGGATCGGTAGTATTAACCTCATCGTGTATGGCTGGGAATTATTTTTGAACTTTGAAATTGAGTGCTGTGTGTGAAAGTGAGTGCAAGTTATATATATGAAAGCTACTTGAATTCATGTTTTGATGGAAACAAAAGGAGAGAGCTTTGGTGTGCTGCCTTGAAGATAGATTATCTGCATGATGCTATTAAGTTTCTAATTTCAAAGTGGGAGTTATAGCACGGGTTGTTACTACTGATTTCTCTGATAAATTCTATGCATTTGAAGTGAGTGAAGTTGTGTTGTTACAGTATGATGCTCTATCTTACATTGGTTATGTGAAGTTATTCAATATGTTTGCTGCACTATTGCTCTATTTGCAGCCGGTTCTTATGGTATTTGGTTGGCTTCTCAGTTGTGTTTTCTGGCATTTCACATTCTTCTCTTCTATCCTTTGTCATTAAGGTAAAAAGGGGGAGAGTCATTTGTGTTTTGCCATCAAGGACAAAGGGGGAGTTGGTTGGATCTCAGTTGTGATCATATGGTTTGTCCTTGATGACAAAATCCCCTTTAGTTGATTCTACTTGTTGACAGTTTCTGATTGGTTTCTCATGCTTTATCTTGTGACAGAAAAGGAACATTTCGGCATGAAAATGCTTGGGTCTCCCTAATCCATTTCTCTGAGAAATGTTTGTGTTGCCTATTGGCAAGACATTTTTGATGTCATAATGATTTTTTCTTATATACAAGTAGCTTTCGGTGTGATAGTGATCGTGGTCTTGACGATAGAAGAAATGTCTATCGGCATGAGGTTTGTTCATCACTGAGAGGTCTTACCAAATGAGCCGGGTCTTGCCGACTAATACATGAGGTGGTGCATCGGCATAAGTAAACCCTATCGGCATGTTGTTTCATCGAGTGCTTTGTGTCTTGGCGACCGACACAAGAAAGTTCATATCAGCAAGACTTATTTTATGTCACAGTGATTGGAATCCATCTCCGGGCATCTATCGGCATGACATTCTCTTTTGTTTCAGCGACAAAAAAGTGTTCTCTATTGGCATATGTTATACCGTTGGGATGAGGTCTTATTGATTTCATTATGTCTCCCTGACCCGCTTCAGAATGGGCATATCAACAAAGGAAATCATCTTCGATGTAATGTTTCATCAAATATGTCATGTCTTACTGACCCGCATTTGGATAAGCATATCGACATGAGTTTGTCCATTGGGCTGAGGTCTTAGTGATTCATATTGTCTCACCGACCGTGCAAGGAAAGATCTCATTGGTGAGAGTTATAGCTTTGATGAAATGTCATAACAATCTCGTGATGTCTTACCAACTTGGTACAAAAGGCTTATCAGAAAGAATTAAAGGTTTTTCAGTATGAGGCTCTAAGAAGTTTAGATTCCTGGTCTCACGCTGGAAGTGGAAAACAAAAGGCCCTCGGTCGGCATAAAAATGGGATTTGTCCCAACAATGCATGTAGAAGTCTTTCGGCAAGAGTGTTGCATTTTGGTATGCGGGTCTCACCGGCGACATATCGGTTCACCAACCGTCCTAAAGGTCTTATCTGTAAAGGTTGTATTTGTGCATGTTTGTTTGGACCACAAGTCTTGGTGACTAAGTCTTATGTGGGGGCTTTTGGCAAGAGGTTGGTATTGTCTCAGCGACTCTGAGTGGATAAACATTTTGGTATGACTCATGTGCTCGAAGAGAGGTCTCAGCGAGTGACCTCCAATCTCGCCAATGGAAAACAAAAAGGTCTTTGTCGGCATAGGATCTTGACTTTGTCTTAGCTAACATGTGTGAATTCGGTGTTTCAAGGATCGAAGTTCAATCTTGCCAAGATGTCTCCCCTAATGGTTTGAAGTTTATAGAGAGACATATATATAATGAATGGTCTCATCGGCAAGAAAACCATGTGTCAATGGCTGACTATTGTGTATCAAGTGGGCTTTTGGTAAAACAAAAGGTATTCTCTATGAGGTCTCCCCAATGACGGTATGCTATAGCGACACTCATAAGATAGAAGGATGCATCGGCAAGCAAACCATTATGTTACAGCGACTTCAAGAGATAAAGTCTTTCGGTGAAACATAATGAAATCTACATAATGTCTCCCCGATAGCAGAATGTCACAGCGACAAATAGAGGGATGACTAACAGTGGTAAAGTGACTTTCAGCATAGGTATTGAAGTGTCTCGGCGACACCGGATGAAAGGATGACTTTCGGAAAGACATGGTGTGCTCTACAGGAGGTCTCTCCGATATCAAAAGGCCATAGCGACAGTGAATGAAATGAAAAGGGCATCTCTGTGAGAAAGACTCTTGTGTCTCAGTGACTGAAAAAAATATAACAAAAATGTGATCTCGAGGAAACATAAAAGATCTTTGATATGGTTTCTCCCCATGGCGTATAGTCAGCGACACACAGGGACAAAAGAACGATCAATGTTATAATTGCCTTCGGCATACTTGTTTGGATGTCTCAGCGAATGGTTAACGAAGACTCAAAACTCTATGGTCGACATCATGGATTGGCATCGAATCTTAGAACCGTTATATGGCAGAATATTCATTGAGTTTCCTTTTGAGCAAAGCATATTAAAACAATGATGATTTGCTCTTGGATAAGCATACTATTGATTTTACTCATCATCTACATTGTCATTATTCCTACCTTCATATTCTACACAGTAAGTAGAGAGTTTTAGAATCTTGTGAAAAATGCTTGTTGAATATTTTTTGATAACAAACATACTTGAAATGTATATAAAAACTAGTGTTGAAAACTGTGAAGGTGTTGCTGGCCAGTAATTCTGAGAGATAATTATTTTGGCCGTATTAAGAGATGTATTGGAAAAAACTTTGTAATACAGAGTTGGATTCTTAGAGTATGAGGTAGATAAGAGTGTTGAGTTTCTTGAGCTTACTTGAAAACAGAGTGATCCTCTGATATTATTATTGTAATTCTGTAATCTAAGTAAGGGGTTGGTGCTCCTTGAGATTGGTGTCTCTAAATAAGGGGTTGGTACTCCTTGAGATTGGTGTCTCTAAATGAGGGGTTGGTACCCTTGAGTTGGTGCTCAGAAATTAGCCTATGAGGCATTGTTAATAGTGGTTTTGAAGATTAAGCCAGTAAGGCAGTTTAGGAGTGGTTTTTATACCCCAGGAGGGTTTTCCACTCGGCAAAAGCTTTTGTCTCTTTGTTCTTCTATGTGCTCTCTACTTTACAATGTTGTTTCTATTCACTGATTATTACTTTTCTCAATTATGTTTATGAATGATTACATTCAACTGATGAATGCTTTAATAAGAGTAATATTGAGATCAAATCTGAGCTATGTTTTTGAATTTTTGAAAATTGGTCAAATCTGTTAAGACACTGATTCACCCCCCCTCTCAGTGTCATTTTAATTCCAACAAATTGGACATGCAATTTAAGGGAAAAGTGAAGATGTTCAAAGAAATGGAGGAAAAGGGAGTGCTTAAAATATTAGATGAGGCAAGAGAGCTAAAAGTGTTAGATGGGGAAATATGAAAAACAAAGCAACTAAGATCAAGTAGCAACCGCTCTACTTAAGATCAAAGCCCAAATCCCAAATCTATAGAAAGAAACTATAAATGATAATGAATAAATCAAATGAACTTCAAAAGAAATAACAACTCCCCTATCAAAATTTATTAATCTTCCTTGCCTCTCCTCAAATATGCTTTTGTAAGCTTTCTCTTAGTTTCAAAGTATTCAAACACCTGCAAGTGACAGTGATATGGTAGCACAAATGTTGGAGAATGTGGTTGTAAAGCCAAAAAAGAGGAGAAGACCTTTTATAGAAATGATTTTCCAATGGATGAACAAGATCGATCTTATAGAAAGATGCCAAGATCAATGGTGGAGGATTCATGCACCACAATGTAGTGGGCTAGGGATGGCTATGAACGAACGGTCAAGATCAAAAGAATACCATAGGGAATCAACGAACCAGATTCGACAAGAGAAAGTGGAGGAAAGGTAGTGGAGGAATTAAATAAATTATTTAATTCATGAAAGGAATCTTTGACCATATTTTTAATTTGGTAAAAGATATGGAAGAATAAATAATCATTTTACATTATTTATTTATGGAGAAAGGGAAAAGAATATTTAATTTAAAAGTTATTATGGAACTATTTAAATTAAATATAGAGGCAAATGAAGAAAAAGGAATTAAATAATTAGGTCAAATTAATTATTTAATAGAGGAAAAGTGGTAAGAGGGGGTTAAATAATTTTAATAATTATTTAACCATAGAAGAATGAAAAGATTAATGAATAGATAAATAATTAAGAATAATTATTTAACTATAGATGAATAATGAAACATAAATAATTAAATAAATGATAATTTATTGAACTATAGGAGGAAAGGGTGTTAGCGACGCAATTAAATAAATACTAAATATATTTAATTGATCAAAGGGGAATAAAGATAGAGAAATGAATTAATTAAATAATTAATGTTTTCTAATTAATAGAGGAATATGAGCAAAGAAAATAATTAAATAATTAAAATTATTTAATTATGCAAGAAAGAAGACCAAGACAATGGAAAAATGATGCTCGCAAACTAAGACATTTATCAGTGTCTAAATTTTTCCCCTCTTTGACATAATGCAATTTTGAGCCTTGTGTCAAAGAATAAAATCGAGAACATGCCTCGATGTGCCCTAGAGAAGGTGGGATAGACCCATGCTCCCTCAAATTTTTTTTGGAAATTTTGATTCTTTTTGAAAAATTGTGATTTTTTTTCGACAAGCTGATTTAATGACATTGACACCAAAAGAAATTAATTTGGTACCATCAGGACATTAAAAAATTGTTTAGACTTCAACATTTGACACTACCAGTTATGAAGGTTTACAAAATCCCACTTTTCAAAAGGTATACATGTGCCTAGGGTTGCCAAAAAATAGTCATTTGTGGATTTTGAGTTGAGTGAATAGAGAGATTGAGTGCAAAACCTAGTTGAGAGGTCATGTCAGAAACATGCCAATTCCACTCAAAGCACATCGCGGGTAAAGGTTCAAAACTTCATACAACCAGAGGGCTCAGGGAACGCAATAAGTGCTTGATCCTTGCTTTGTGAATTTTTCAAAATTTTCTAGACTTAGGGCTTCAAAAGGGGGCAAATAGATGTGGTCAACTCGGTTGACCATATTTGTTATCACGTGAGCCACAAGTGATTGTTGTTTTCCATAATTGCTTCAATTCAACGTAATTGATTAGCATTAGGCACAACTAAATTTTTTCATTGCATTTAAAAAATGCGAGGCAAGTGCAAGGGTAATCGACACATGTGAGGTTTTGACCTGCATGTGGAGTTTTGTGGTGCAATTGTGGTGAGAAACACCATATTTGACTGAATGCACACATTTACTAGGGATTTCAACACATTTGAATTTTAGACCGCAAATGATAGAAAATTTAACACAATTGACTTTTAAAATTTTTGCCCCAAATTTGGATGAAATTATCTCTAATGCTTAGGTCAAATAGGCTAGTGAAAGCTTTAGGATTGATGCAATGTGCTTGCTTGTGATAAAAAATGTCCCTAGACCAGATCCTGACCTGAGAGAGTCATCCCTTGAGTTTCAAAATTTATAGATAGCTAGACGACAATTAGAGGGAGCTACTATTTTCCCTAGGATTGTATCATGTCACATTCATGCCCGTGATTTGGGTGAATAGGAAATTGTTGGTTGCACTGGCCGATCAGTGGCACTCACAGATGAGCTCATTTCAGTTGCTGACAAGGGATGTTGTACTAACCCTGGAGGAGGTATGGCACATACTGAGACTACCTATTCATGGAGAGTGTGTGTCATATGACCCAGAGTGAGGATACAATGCTATTACAATGACCTTTGACCATGAGGATGAGGGAGAGCTTGGAGTGGAGGAGTACGAGGTCCATTGGGATGCACTCACTAATAGATATGATCTATTTGTTATTATTTTATGTAGTACCATTGGTGGAGTGGTATGTATTGATCAGTGAGGACATGGTTTTCCTATCGGCTAGGGAGAGATGCTAGTCGGCATGCTTACTCATGACATTGTCTATGCTTGGGGACCATGTATGTTGGCCATGCTATACTTCTAGCTACATGATGTGGCTTATAAGGGAGGTTAGAGTATCGACTGTAGGATCACACTCCTAATGGTTTGTCTCAGGGAGAATATCACTATATTTAGACCACTACTTCAGAGATATCTTGGGGAGGGGCTACCATATGTCTATATCTATGGAGGCTTAGTAACACATACAAACATTAGTGACATTGGTTATTGGTGACATGCTATTGATTTGATGGACTCATTTACATGGAGACCCTATAGGGATTCCATCCCATTATTTGATGATGATTTTCACTTACCATTTTTCTGGCAGCCTTGATACTTGATTGGTAGGAGAGTATAGAGTCAACATATTATCGAGAGATATTTGCTAGAGAGGGTTTGATGGCAGTTTGGGGAGCAACGTGGAGTACCCATGGGCATAACAGAGTTTTCTTGGTCTATCTGAGAGATACAACCTTGGGGTCCTATGATTCCTGTGACCACAACAGAGTAGGACATAGATGCAATTCATCCTGTACAATGGGGATGGGCAGATGGAGAGCTAGATGCAGGTACCACACCTAAGTATGATTCTTGGTGGAGACAACATAGACCCGATCCACTCATTGATCCTGATCAACCAACACTTGTGGATAGATGGAGGAGGGGAGCCAGGAGAGGAGTGTGAGGTTGAGGGGACAAAGACTAGGGAGGTGAAGAAGATGATTATGGAGGAGATGATGGAGGGGACATGGGGAGAGGGGGATAAGGAGATAGGAGAGGATGAGATGGGAGGTAGGGATGGGAGACCACCCCATCCACCTCATCCACTGAGGAGAGACAATGAGAGATAGGTAGTGAAGGCCTCTCGCTAGGAGGGAGAGATACCAATAGAGGTGGCAGTGGGAGAGGCTAGATAGATGCACCTCATCAAGAGGAGAGGCAACTCGAGGGTGAGAAACTGATAGTGGATGTTGGTGTGGGAGAGGTTGGCCGAGATGAGGAGATGGAAGATCAAGAGGAGGAGAGGGAGAGGTTCATTATGGATGAGGGCCTAGAGGACATCCCCATTTTGGAGAGGATTAGAGAGGATGAATATGGAGGGAGATCAACCAATAGATGATAAGATCACATAGGATGAGAGTCAACAACTTCGGGCATAGAGAGATTCAACTATCAATAGGGTAGTGTTGATAGAGTAGGTCTCTATTGACTTTATGAGCATAGGCAATGGATCAATAGTAGAAATATTACGAGAGCTCAAGACAACTTGCTAGGCTGAGCATATTACAAATATTGCTATGGAAGGGAGGTGCCTCCAAAGTGTAGAGAGTCGAGTTTCTCAGAGGTTGAGAGTAGATCCTAAAGTAGGAGATCATAGAGCAACGATGCGGTGTCACAAAGATTGTCACCATATCATGGGCCATTAGGGTTAGGAAACAAGTCATCGAGATCCCATCATCATTAGGATGATAGACCACCCTCTAGAGGTCCCTCCCCATCTAGAGATAGGGGGATCACTGGCTAGTTCCATTTTATTATGCTTTCAGACACTGACATGTATATATATGTATTTTGATTGAGCCTGCTAGCTCCATTTTTGGGATCATTATGATATTGTACTATGACACTTTGTAAGAGAGGGGAACCAACCACACCAAGGCCCTAGGTCATGGAGATCCAAGAGCGGAGGGCTTCTCTAACTTACCTCAAGCTAACGGATGTTTAGGATAATAATTGAGAATAAAGAGCACTCTCAAGTGCTCATATCAATCTATAGATTTGAGAGTTTAAATAGGGCTAGACGAGCCGATTTCTAGAGTTCAAATTGTACCTCAGACAACTCTTTGTTCGAGGATGATAGCGTGGCATGTTGGTGTTCATACGATCAAAAAATGCAAAATATAGAATAAAACTCCAAAGAACCTACCAACTTCCTAATAAACTAGTTTTAATGAAACAAACAGAATGATATTAAAAGTAACTGTGTAAATGATAAAGTAAGTAGATAAAGACAAGGGTGGCAAAGATCAACTCACTAAAGCTATTGTTTTCTAGCAAGCTCCATGCACACAATCACCTACACAAAAGAAAGAGGGGAAAAATGTTGGGTTGTATAGGGGTTTGCCTCAGTGAAACCCCCACTTTGGTGTTTCCACCTCCATGAACAATCAAAAAAGCCACAGAGAAGAAAACATGATAAAGGAAAGAGGAAAGGAAAATATTGAACACTACAAAAGATGTTGTGATACTCTATCAAACCACAAAAGGAAAATGAAGTGTTACCACCTCCACCCAAAGGATCTCAAGGCCAATGAAGGGAGAATGCAAGTAACAAACTTGGAAAATTCATCATAGCCATAGCAGTCATGAAGGGAGGTCTCGCAAGACTCCAAGCTCACAACTTCTATGGTAGAACAATAGGCACAAAAGTGAAGTTGATGGAGTAAAAAAATGTTGCAATGCTCAATGGAGTTGTGTAGATTGGTAGAATTGTGAATAGAATGCTCAAGAGAATGTTGAAGAGGGAAGCATGATTGAATGAATGAACCCCCAAAATGAGAGAAAATGAGGGGTTTTGTTGCATGCAGGGGCGGAAAAGAGATGTTACTCCCAAAAATATAACTGCTGAGACACGTGTCAAGAGTCAAGATTTGAGATTCCCCATTTCAAACTCAAAAAACCACCAGGACGCTAGGGCACTATGCAGACATCTGCATGCCGTGCAGCCAACCAAAGCATAATTTTTTGTGAAACATGTCATCGGGTTGTTGCTTCACCATTGGTCCACATGGAGCTGGAATCATGAAATTCTGACCCATGGGATTTTTGCAATTAATACATTTAGGTGTCATAAATGCTAGGAAAAGTGCTAAAATGTGGAATTTCCCCTAGGTGCAATTCTGTGACATTACATTTTCCCCCCCATTTTATTGAGCTTGATTTTGGGAAAAATCGATGACACTAAAGTAGAGAAGAAAAAATTTCACCCAAACTTTGAAGTTTTGCAAATTTGTGTACCAAAAAAGAGTGCCTCAAAGGTCACCGAGGTCAAGCCGACCAGTACTAAAGGTGCCCCCATCAACTAAGCTCAACAAGTAGTGCAATACTAGGTGTGAAAAATTGCATGAACATATACTCTGTAAAACTCAAATTTAAGTTAGTCTCAAAAATCGAAAAAAGCTAAAATGGCAAGAAAAATTTGATGATTCAGAAGAAAAACATGGTGAAGAGGTGTCTATATTTCCCCTCCTGAGTTTTCCCTCTAGTTAGGTGGGGTAAAGTCATGAGAAATTAGGGAGCCACAAATTCCATGGAAAATGGGCCCCGGGGGGCCTGTATATACCTAGGTGGGCCCCGAGAAGGGTCATTTGCACTATTCATTATGAGGATTTTGCTGAATTTTGTGAGAAAAGTCATCAAAATGTCGAGCAGAGGTGGTTATGAGGATTGAGGCTAGACCAGCTATGTGTAGACATTACCAAGGGCATCGAGGTCGACCAGGTAGGCCCCAAACCTCTTTGTTAGTCATTGTTTAATGATTTTTTTACATGTTTTTGGATTTTTTGGTGCCTAGGCATCCTCTGCGCACGTGCGTCTTTAATGTGTGCTGATATCTAGGAT
This sequence comes from Sequoia sempervirens, assembly GCA_007258455.2. Classification (NCBI taxonomy): domain Eukaryota; kingdom Viridiplantae; phylum Streptophyta; class Pinopsida; order Cupressales; family Cupressaceae; genus Sequoia; species Sequoia sempervirens. The sequence goes on along the minus strand of VDFB02308715.1, from coordinate 32,290 downwards.
GGGTGCTGGAATACAAGGGGCACGTTATTTTCCTGATGCCATTAATAGTGACCGAGACACTTGCACGACACACATGCATCTTCAAATACATTTTACTTAGATTTTTCATAACTTGTAGTGTATTGACACATATTTGCATTTTCTTTTGTAGGACTATCTAGAGATCAAGGAGCATCTCAAAGGGTGGGTGCTTCACCTACTACGAGATCAGAGGAACCAGTTGAATGATGATGATGTCTCACTTCTATAGCGGGTCGAGCTCTGGCACGTGTATACCCTGCCAGAGATGATATACCATGATTGCATGCTGATGGAATTGATGGAGTAATGAGATGCCACTACCTCCAGGTTCCAGTTACCAATTGAATAGATGACTATCACATTGGAGGATGTTTACTGTATCCTTAGGCTTCCCATCCATGAATGATAGGTGGAAATTATTGATACACACTCAGCATAGGGGGGATTAGATGGGGTCCCATACTGCTCCGGTCGAACAGACGGCAGGGATGAGACCAGGCACATTTACACCCAATGGTTTGACTAGGCCCAGACCACTGCCCCTCTGATACATTGCGTCATGGTGGTTACTATTGGCATGAGGGTTACCATTGATGCACAAGGCTCTTACTTGCACTGGGGCCTTGTTCATACCATTCAAGCGATGGTGGAGTAGCGAACCATATTCTCATGGGGACATAGCATACTGGCACACCTCTAGCAGGAGCTCAACCGATATGTCCATTATGAGTACCGTAGCCTCACAACATTCACACTTCTTTAGGTGTAGGATTTCACCCACATCATGTGCACCAAGCTAGAGGGATATCTGTAGGTGCGAAACTACGTTGTCCTAATGGCCCACTGGTACAAGCTCACTCAGCTATAGTTCAACACATTGACACCAGAACAGATCAGATGGAGACCCTACCGAGCCTTGCGATGGGTGGATGATCACATGTTCCTCTAGAACCTACAGTGTGACTGATTCATCCTTGGTCATATAGATTATATCATTATGCCATATTATTGGAGTTGGGTCATGTGACAACATGGGCGGGTTCAAATCATTCCCCCTCCCATCCCGACATACACCCGAGCTGTGCGAAGTGTGGCGAGCCCTAAGGACCATTCACACCCTACCTTGGTGGATGTGGACCTTTCTGATGATGACGTCGACAATACTGACCTACTACCTATGGGCACATTAGACAACGTTGACGTGCACTAGGCCTTTGGTGGGAAGCACACCATCCCACCCTAGTTTTTCTAGTAGATGCCCCCAGAGGGGATCTCAGCTTGCAGGGGGACATTCCACCATAACCACCCTTGTAGAGCCCAAGGAATAGAGGCAACAGTGATGAGGAGGAGCAGGAGTAGGAGGCTAGGGTGACACCACTAAGATCTGGGAGGCAACAGAGGATGTCATCCCCTCCATTAGCCACTCTTGTTTCATCTACTCCACCAACCCTTGACGCATCCAGGGTGGCCCCTGAGATCGGCCATGCAAGACTGAGTGCACCTCCTCCCCTTGACCCATTCTAGCAGCCAGGGGACCAAGGTATGATAGTTATTTATGTTGTTTCATTTTTTGAATTTCATTTTTTTATCTCATGTATATACATATCATGTTTCAATTTCATACACTTCGTGATACTGATGTACTCTCTGCTTCTGTGGTTGCCTTGGATACTCAGGGATGGACTAGATTCTTCACCTAGTGCATATCAGAGGTGGCCCCTGCTGTGCCTATCCAAGGGATAGTTCTAGATGCATACCAACCAGCTTCAGTGGGATGACATGTCCACCTTTTCAAGCTGGTATGATGCAGAGCAAGAGGATTCACAATTCAACAAACTAAAAACTTCTTTAGAGCAACTTTCAAAAACCTCTTCTTTATAAGGTAATTTACTTCATAAACATCCTTGTTCAAAGAAACCAAACTAAAAAAAAGACTCCCAATCACTTTTTGTTTCAATAAACACCATGTTCAATATTCACATGACAGGCCCACAAACAATTCCTCTCATAGCAAACATCAATTCCAAAAATTGTTTGTCTCTACTGTCCTAAGAATACATAGTCTGATCTTCACTATAAAGTGCATAAAACTGTCATTAATAACTTTCACATGAGTGATGATTAAGCCAATCACTCCAGTTATTTTGTAGATTACTTAGTTATAAAAATTTCATCCAATTTTTAGATAGATCCAACAATTAAAACAAAATTTATGAGGGTTTTACCAAAATGGGTAACCCTTGGTAGGGTTCCAGGCTGGTTTTACAAAAAATGCCATATCTTTCTCATACCTTCATGAAATCAAATGAGACCAAGTTCAAAATGATGTAGAAACATATTAATACCTTCTCCAATGATTTCCCCTTTATTATTAGGCCGTACATTTCCATACAAGAGCAAAGAATCACGTTTTTACAATGTTTTCTAAGAAAAAAAAAGAATTCCATTGATATTCTTCCATTACAAATCCATTTCTCCCCTTGTTTTCGACCTGTGGAGGATTTTTATACATTGAGGACTAAAACTAACTTAGATCAACTGATTATAACTAATTCCAATCTCCATCTAACTAATGGACTTAACATTTACTTAATTTTTTTGCTCTTTTGACAATGTTTACAATATGGAGCAATTTTGAGCATTATGTGACGAATAACTTAAAATATAATTTCCTAAGACTCAAATGACCTCATGCATATAAAAAATGGATCATTAAGCTTTATTACAACATTAAGATATTAAAATGGAACAAATGAATCAATATGGCCTCATGGAGGCATGTGATCAAATAGGTGCTCCTGCACCAAACTCCTGAGGGAAAAAGAATTCAAGCCCCTTTGAATTGTCTTCTTCCTGTTCTTCCAGTTACTTTGCACCTTGTCCTTTGTCTTTGCAACCATCTTTGGTCCTTTCTCATTTTCTTCTTCTTATGCCTTCTCCTATCAAGCATCCCTGCAACTTGGAAGTCGCAAAACTCAATCATATCATCAAATACTTCACTTTGTCCTTCATAACCTGCACATACATAGTCCAAGGAAAAATTAGAAACAAAATATAGAGACCTTGAGGTCTCCTTGTCTTCTTGTACTTCAAATTCCTCTTCACCCATAACCAACTTATCCAATATTGACACCAATTCACTTGCAACCTCAATGTCCTTTTTTTCTTCTACCTTGATGTCTTTCTTTCCTTCTTATTTATCCTTTTCCAACATCAATCGGATGACCGACTTAGCTGAGATAGTCGAGGACCGACGGATTCACGACGGTTTTGTTTTTTTTGTTTATGACCTTTGTATCTGAATTAACTTTGAGAAAGAGCGGACGACATTTAACTTGTTTATTCGGCGGAGCGAACTTCGATGATCTGTTTTTCTTTCCAGAGATTAACTTTTAGGACCTTTAGCTCAGAACATTTTAATCTTTCAATCTATCTTTCACAGTTCTTATTTCAACGACTTCTTTATTAACGGTATTTGTTCTCAATCCCAGACAACACACAACCACAAACACCAACACAAAACCAAAAAAATTCACCAGCCCATATCTTTTCTAGGCTCTGATACCAATTTGATGTAGAGCAAGAGGATTCACAATTCAACAAACTAAAAACTTCTTTAGAGGCATACAACTTTCAAAAACGTCTTCTTTGTAAGGTAATTTCCTTCATAAACATCCTTGTTCAAAGAAACCAAACTAAAAAAAAGACTCCCAATCACTTTTTGTTTCACTAAACACCATGTTAAATATTCACATGACAAGCCCACAAACAATTCCTCTCACAGCAAACATCAATTCCAAAAATTATTTGTCTCTACTGTCCTAAGAATACATAGTCTGATCTTCACTATAAAGTGTAGAAAACTGTCATTAATAACTTTCACATGAGTAATGATTAAGACAATCGCTCTAGTCAGTTTTTAGATTACTTAGTTATAGAAATTTCATCCAATTTTTAGATAGATCCAACGGTTAAAACAAAAGTTATGAGGGTTTTACAAAAACGAGTAACTCTTGGTAGGGTTCCAGGGTGGTTTTACAAAAAATGCCATATCTTTCTCATACCTTCATGAAATCAAATGAGACCAAGTTCAAAATGATGTAGAAACATATTAATACCTTCTCCAATGACTTCCCCTTTAGTATCAAGCCGTACATTTATGTACAAGAGCAAAGAATCACATTTTTACAGTGTTTTTTGAGAAAAAAAAAGAATTCCATTGATATTCTTCCATTACAAATCCATTTCTCCCCTTTTTTTTGGCCTGTGGAGGATTTTTATACATTGAGGACTAAAAATAACTCAGATCAACTGACTATAACTAATTCCAATCTCCATATAACTAATGGACTTAACATTTACTTAATTTTTTGCTCTTTTGACAATGTTTACAATATGGAGCAATTTTGAACATTATGTGACAAATAACTTAAAATATAATTTCCTAAGACTCAAATGACCTCATGCATATCAAAACTGGATCATTAAGCTTTATTACAACATTAAGATATTTAAATGGAAAAAATGAATCAATATGGCCTCATGGAGGCATGTGATCAAATAGGTGCTCCTACACCACGGTAGCATGTCTGAGAACTGCGTATGATGAGACACAAGTAGAGGTGGTGTAGAGGACGACTAATGTCACCACAACATAGGGGCAACTTGACTAGCTATTGAGGGAGTTGCAGGTGGCACTCATAGATCGAGACACAACTGTTATGAGGGATGATGCCACTGAGGAGGTGCATGATGCCCTTTAGAGCCCTCTCGATGACCTCGTGGGACAGCCAACAACCATGATCCCGACAGGTGATCAACAAATGCAATAGGAGTTGTTGTAGGTGCAGATGTAGATATGCTCTCTTTAGGGAGAGATCAGGGGGATGCATGCAACACTATTCGGATCACTCTTTCAATGGTCCAAATCCATCTCCACCATCCAGCCCCTTCCCAAACCACAACCGCAGCCAAAGCCAGAGGGTTCCGAGATACACATTCCATAGCCATAGAGAGTTCCCATTTTGTACATCAATTTTGTATTCACAAAAATATATTTGTAGATATTTTTTGTACAAACATTGATACACATATTTAGTAGCCACTCATATTTTGATGACAGTGTCCTAATACATGTACATGACATTTGATATATATATATATATATACAAGATACTAATTCTGACATTATGGCATTGTATACTTTGATGTGTATGTTTCTTTACTTTCATGTATGTTGACGCTATGGATGTTACGTATGTGTATTTATGTATGTTTATATTAGATGCTATGATGATTTAATGAACACACATGGATGTATGTTAATTAAATACAATAATGATCTAATTGCCTTAAACGATATAATGTAATGCATGGATACTCAACATAGTAGGATACATGTATGTACGACACACACACATGATAACATCATAGCACAATTTTTTTTCATAATGTGTTAATAAATGATGTCAACATATGCAATGCTACAACCCTTAAAGAGTGAACACCACATATATGACACATTAGATACTACACATAGTATGAACAAAGGTGCATCACATTAACAAGTTCTTTTAAGGGAGTTCCATCCATAGATGATAATCCGTAAGCACCCAAACCATACACGAAGATGACAATGTAAGGGCCTAACCAATTAGGACTGAATTTTCCCCTTTTATTGGGAGGTGCATTTACATTTCTTTAATTCTCGTAGACCTATCTTAAAAGTTCTAGGAAGTACACTTTGATTATATTTTCTTCATAATGATCATTGATAAGCTTTAAGATGATCAAGGGCCTATAACTGAAACTCATCAAACATCTCTAATTGATACAAATTATTAGCTTGGTAAGTCTCATTGTCAATTAACCCTTTAAGGGAAACCCACAAAGACAAAATTTCCAACTCCAAAGGCATGATAGATTCGGCACCATACACGAGGTTGTAAGGCATTGTTCCTATCATTGTATGAACATTCGTGTGATAAGCCCATAAAGCATATGTTAATTGAGCATGCCAATCCTTATCATGCTTATTAACTATTTTGAAAAGAATAAGCTCAAGAGTCTTATTAGATGGTTCTGCTTGGCCATTGGATTGAGGATAATATGGTGTAGAAAATCTATGTTGAATGTGAAACTTCTCTAGGAATTTCTTTACTTCTTTGTTCTTGAATGGCATACCATTATTAGAAACAATTGTAGGAGGAAATTTAAAATGAGAAATAATTTTGTTTAAGAGAAAACTACAAATAGCCTCAACGTTCGTGGATTGAAGTGAGATGGCTTTGACTCATTTTGTGAAGTAATTTGTAGTGGTGATAATGAAAGTGTGTCCTTTAGAAGAAGGAGGTGATCTTTTTCCAATAATATACAACCCCCATTTTGCAAATGGCCAAGGAGAGGTCTAGTTTTGTAACTCTTGTGTAGGTGCATGAATAAGACGACTATGCTACTAACATTGTTGGCACTTTTTAACAAAATTGAAGGAATCTTGTTCTATCATTTGCCAAAAGTAACCCATGTGTATCAATTTCCTCACTAGGGATTTACCACTGAAGTGTCCACCCCAGAGCCCAAATGGGCTTCTTTAAGGGCAAGGGGTATTTCCACTTTAGTGAGACATTGAAGAAGCAAGCCGTTATAATTTTTTTGATAGATAATATTAGACAAGACAACATAATGGACTGAAACATTTTTGTATACGAGTGTGATCATTTTTCGTCGGATTGTCGAGAAAGTTTCTAGTTTTCAGGTAGTTGTAAATATTAGAAAACCATTCTCCTAAGTCTACATGAGAACACACAAAATAATTAAATTCAGGTTGATTAGAAATAGCTGGAGACCGAAGGACCTAAACCACGAAGTGGAATTCTTTCATATCCTCATTTGAAGGTACCAGGGAAGCAACACTTTCCATGGCATCTACATGTCTACTTTCTCTCCTTTGGACACTGTCTATTGTGAAAGAGGATAACCGCTTAAGAAAGGAAAAAGTGAGGTCTCGATATAGAGACAAATTTTCTTAGCTTGATAGGTTCCCGTAATCTAATTCACAATAATCTCAAAATTACCTAGTATACGAAGATGTCTTATTTTTAGTACAATTGTGGCATGCAAGCCAACAATGAGGGCTTTGCACTTAGCGATGTTATTAGTGCAGGGAAAGTCCAATCAAAAGGAGAGAGAGATTGGATTACCTTTGGGTGATATTAGAATCACACTTGATTTGGAGTCAATCTAACATCTTGACCCATTGAAGTACATTTTCCATTTGAGGTCATAATTGATTGCAAGAATTTTCTCATTAGGAAACAAGTCTAAGCTTGGGAAGGAGCGAGACAACGGAGCATTGGCCAATTGATCAGCAACCACTTGACCCTTTATCGACTTCTAAGTAATAAAATTTATGTCAAAATCATAGAGTAACATCACCCATTTTTCTAACCTTCCAACAAGGTCGGCACTGGAGAAAAAATGCTTTAGAAGGGCACTTTTTACAATGATATGCATTTTAGCATGAAGAAGGTAGTGCCTTAGCTTTTGCATAGCAAAGATAAGAGCAAGACATTACTTCTCGATGGAGGAGTAACAAGTTTCATAATCAATCGGGACACAACTAATGTAATAGATTACTTTCTTTCCCGACGTCATCATACTAAGCAAGTAAAGCTGCTAAAGCATATGGTGATTCCGTGATGTATAGCAAAAAGGGTCTATCCTGCATAGCCAACATCAGTATGAGAGGATTGGCTAAATAGGCTTTAATTAACTCAAAATATTTTTGGCACTCTTCATCCCATATAAAGCAAACATCTTTCTTTAACAAACATGTGAAAAGAAGGGTATGATCAACCAATAGAGATATGAAACTGAGTTTCTTGAATCTTCCCTTGTAAAATTTACAACTCAGTGATATTCTTGGGTGGAGGCATGTTAAGAATAACATTGATCTTATTTGTGTCGACCTCGATTCCATGATGAGAGACTATAAATCCTAGAAGTTTTCCTACATCTATGTAGAAGACACATTTAAGAGGATTAAGTCTCACCTTTTAGAGTCAAAGCCTCTCAAAAATAAGATGAAGGTTCTTTACATGATCCTGACATGTTATAGACTTCACCAAGATATCTTCAACATAATCTTCTAAAATCTTATGAATAAAATGATCAAATATTTGGCCATTTCCCATTGGTAAGTATCTCCTACATTCTTTAACTGAAATCCCAAAGGGCATGACCACATAATAGAAAGTACCCCAAGGGGTAGTGAAGGCTATCTTGTACTGATCTTCTAGATTAATATGGATTTGATTGTAACCCGAGATGCCATCCATGAAAAATAACCAGGTGTGGCCCACAGTCGAATCCATAATCATATCTATATTGGGTAGTAGAAAATCATCTTTAAGAGAGGCCTTATTGAGATAATGAAAGTCAATGCATATATGAATATGACCATTAGGTTTACTAACATCGATGATATTCGAGAACCAAGGGGAGTAGTTGATTGGACAGATAAAGCATGCTTTTAACAACTTCTCTATCTCAGTCTTAACCAACAATACAACCTTGGGATTAATCTTTCAGATTTTCTACTTAACTAGCTTAGCGTTGGGACATAAGATGATATTGTGAACCACTATAGATTCATCTATACTAGGCATGTCCTCATACAACCAAGCAAATATATTTGGATGAGAATGTAGATGAGAATGTTCCTCTGCTTCTTCCAAAGAAAGGGTCTTTCCAATGTTAATCATCCTTTTAGAAGACTTAGAATCCATAGAGATTTCAGTAGTATTTCCCTTGAGGTTGGAAATATGATCTCTAGGATACAATATCAGGACACCATCCCAAACATTAGCTAGTGGGCCTTCCTCATTGGCACTCAAGATAGATTCTCCAAAATATTCTCATTCGTTTAGGTGATATGGGAATCATCTCTTATGATGGAAAGGAGGCAAAGGGGAGTAGTCACCTAAGAATTCCTCAAGAATTCCTCAAGTGCTTCATCCAAAGAGAAGACATCTAAAGATAATTTCTCATCTTGTACCCTGTCCTCTATTACTTCAAGATGGATGAAACTAAGTGGTTCAACCAAAATTATATTAACACTCCACCAAGGTTTTTGCTTAGATTGTTCAATAGAGCATCCCAAACCTAGATAACACTTACGAGGCTTGAACTGGATAGGGACTTGGATTTTGTGCTCAATATGTCTGAGACCTTTTTTCCCGTAGCCATATTGAGAAGTGAGTCTATATTCAAAACCATAGTGGGTTTGTAAAACTTCAAAAGGTGGTGGTTCCATGTAGAGAGCTTTGTTCCACCAGTGAACATCGAACACATCTATGAGAGCACAATCATCTCCTTTACTCAATTTGAAAACATTAACCTCCTTTGTAGGAGTAGAACCATCCTCCTCAATTTGGGGAAGACTGGTCTCTTGAATAGGATCATAGTCTTTCTCCTTAACAGGAGTATCATTTGCTTTTTCATTAGAATTATTCAAGGCTATCAAAAGTTTCAGATGAGTGGGAATCACTTTGTATTCTCCAATAAAGAATTCATAGAATTCCAAAGACCCCCAATCATCGCCAAGAAAAGCATTTGATTCAGAATAAGTAGATAGGGAAGACTTAGGACTTTATGCTTTAGGTGGTTCGTATTTAACAATGTTCGCTTCAAGGAAAACCTCTACAGAGGGTATCACTGAGGAAAATTTCATAGAATCTGAAGTTAAAATGGAATACAATTCTTAAGAGTGGAGACAACCGAAGTCTGACCAGTGGCAGCTAGTTCACAAAGGTGAATAGCTTCCAGGTCAGCTTTGACTGTGACCACTCAATTATTTGCAACAAAATTTAGAGAATGATGTAGAGTGAAAGTTACAATACCCATAGCATGAATCCAAGGTCTCCCCAAAATAATATTGTAAGGTAAAGGGCCAAAAATCACATAAACCAAAGTGGGTAAGGTAATGGGTCCTAGCTACAGACGCAATACTATCGTGCCTAGATCCTGGCGGCCGACACTATCAAACCCACAAATGTATAAAGAAGAAGGAACTAGAGAAGATGAATCAACTTTAATCTTAGGTAGTAGGTTGATACCACAAACTTTGAGAGTTGAACCGGTGTCAATGATTTGATGTTAGGATCTAGGACTATTGCACATGAATGATAACTTTGACAATGATTAAACTGAAGGTCTTGAAAACATAATTAAAATTCATCGATAAACATAACCAAATTAAAGTGAAGAGAAGAGAGAAAAGAGAGAGAAGACAAAACACAAGTTGATAATGGAGTTGCCAAGATGGCTACATCTCTGGGTCCCTCTCCAACAGAGCAACCGATCCTTGATTATGCTTTAGAATCAATTACAAGGCTTCAACTGATACAAGTCTCCTCACAACTCTCAGACAATAACGAATTACAAAATTCCTCTTACACAAGTACAACAAGCTTGATTGCAAGCTCCAAATGCACAAAGATTACAATTCACTATCAAAGTCCTACTTTCAATTTCCTCATTTCCTAGGAATTCGCTCTCACCATTCTTCACAAAGCATAAACTGAATTCTGAATGAATACACAAAAGCATCACCTCCCTTTTTATATAGAAAATTTTCCCCTTATGGCTAATACCATAAAATTTGTAATTTTCCCCCTTTAAAACCAATTTCCCTTATTTTATAAATAAAATGATAACAATCCCCATTAAAAACCATTTTAATTTATTTTTTAAGCCCTTATCATTTTTAATTTACGGGCTATATTGGTTTGTGTGTTTGTTTTTATTTATTAGACTTTGTCTTTTATTTAATGACCATTAAAGATTATTTTGGTTATAAATTCGGGCTTATTCATTATTGTTTTAAATGGGTTAATTTTTTAATTTTTAGGAGATTTGGTTTTAATCCATTGCCTTTAAATCCCACCAAATCCGCTTGGGTCCCACAAAATCTGATCCCACCAAATGGATTTTGTGAAATAGAATAAACCTCCACCACTTTATTTATCAAAAGTAAAGCATGGTGTAGTGGTGGTAAATCAACTTAGTGAGGGGGATCCACATTTTTTCCATATCACCTGCACTTTCCACATCAACATCTAGTCAACTACCACGTCAACATCTAGTTAACCTTCAACTTTGATTGGCCATATCTTCACCGAACGAGCTTTGTTTTTTATGAAATAATCAGCATTGGGATCATGGCAATGATCTCTTCATTTTGATGCCGATTTTGATGAATTTTTAGATGATCAATTTTTCACCTAAAACTATCTACTTGATTGCAAGGTTTGACCAAACTCTAACTGGCCATAACTTTGATGTACGAACTCCTTTTTCACCCATTCAAGTTGCATTGGATTTAGTATTTTGAGCTCTTCAAGATGACGCTTAAATCTAGAACATATGAAACACTTCAATTTTTAGTGACAAGTATCCCCCTAGATCAGTCCTCCCCACTAGAGAACTTTGGACCTCCAAAAGTTGCATTTATTCAAAAATTAAGTGAGCGCATGGCCTCCCCACTTGTCCTATATCCTCTGTCCATCTGCACATCTGGCTCATCACCTATATCAAGACTGCAATATTATTGTTAAACATATGCATCATTCCATCATTTCCATAAGCATCTACATCAACTGTTACAACCATTAACCAATAACCACTGACTAATATCAAGCTGACTAACAATGCAAATAAAAAAGTGAATGAAGCAACAACATGTCTATCTTTCACAACATGAACATTTTTACCCAAGGTAACATCAATACTTTCATTTATCACTTCCTCATGATGTTGTGTAGTCGATGTATCCTGCAACATCTGATTAGCCTTAATTACCTCAAGTTCATGTCTAGAACCACCTGACTTGAAAAAAATTAGAGATAAGCCTTTAATTGAATTAACCACCCTTTTCAACTACCCTATGATTGCAAAAGATCTACTAGTCTTGATCCTATGAGAATGTACAATATACCTGATGCCATCTTTAAACAAATGATAATGATTAAGTTCCCTGTAGAAAATAGTCTTTCTATCATACAAATTAAGGGTTCCCAACACTATCCCTGAGACATCTAGTGGAACCACATCAAGCTGCACCTGATTAACATACTTACTTGTGATTACGAATATTAAAGTACTTTGCCTTGTTACTTGCAATTCATTGTTTTTGCAAACCCAACCTAGTGGATAAGGTGATGTAGTGTAGTTTTCAATCCCAAATTCCTTACAACATCTTCTGAGATTAGGTTAATTTGAGATCCACTATCTATTAGAGTATCAATATTAGTGTGCTTAGAAACCACCCTTATGTGAAATAGCTAATTTCTTTTCTTATCTTCAAGAACATCATAGACTTGAGAAGAAGAGGCACAACTAGCAATAGAAACATTGGTAGGAAAATTCTTACCTTTCAATCCCATTGCTATTATCTTAGTTTCATCTTCAGACTCTGAACCAAGATCCATAACAATATTTGCGGTCTCCTTCTTTCCTTTATGTTTTCAAGCCCATTTCAACTTCAATTATGGATGCAACTTCCAACAGTGATCTGCATCTTGACCTTCCTTGTCATAATGAGAGCATGTGAGCTTATCCTCCTTCTTAATGGTAGTTGTCTTCTTCCCCTTTCCTACATCTTCAAACTTACCTTTAGGCTTAGATTACTTCTTGTCAGGCTTCTCCATAAAAGTACCCTTACCTCTTGAATCTAAGTGTGTGGCCTGCACACATACTTCATCTAGATTACTAGGATGCAAGACCAAAAGAGAATGTTGTAGATAAGAGTGAAGACCACCTATGAACTTAAGCTATGTATCATGGGTGTACAATGGAACATTCAATGCAATAGCCCTTTTTCTGAATTCATGGGTGTACTCTTGGATAGTTTGACCTTTCCCTTGCCTAAACATTTTCCTATCCATCATTAACTATTGCATATGGCCTAGGGGATGAAACTGCTTCTTAAGAGCATTAAAAAAATCTACCCAAATTAAATTGACTCTACCATGTTGTGAAATTTTTGCTCGAGTTCTACTCTTCCATTGGGTTAGATTTGTTCCTCACAACCAAAGAGTAACTAATTTGATTCTAGAAACATCATCTAAGAGAAATTGGACTCTACAATACACTTCTACTTGTTGAACCCAGTCATCTAATTTCTCAACATTTAGTTCCCCACAATACTTAGGTAGATCAAATTTTACATCCAATTTAATTTTATGCTTATGTGCACCCTTGAAAGGATTAGAAGAAGTAGAATCAATAGAAGAAGGAGAAGACAAAGAAGGAGCAGGAGAAGAAGGAGTTTCTAGAGGCACATCATCACTTCTTGGTCTTTTCCCTTTGTCCTTCTGATCTTCACGCTTCTCTTGCTTCGAAGAATCTCCTTTCCCACGCTTCTTCCAATCCCACTTTTCCTGCCTTTCTTAAAAAAGAACTTCTACCATTGCCTTCATTTTGAGGAAGGATTTTAAAAAACTCTTCTCATCAAGTTCTAGACTTTGTCCAACTTCGGATCCTTCCATCTTTAGAAAAGTTCTTTGTTTACCTATTTCAAGATTGTATTCTGAAAGTGCACCTTCACCTCATTGGCTCATGGATCACATTATCATTCACCTCTACAAACACTAGTCACAACCAAGCTCTGATACCACTTGATCTAATGTTAGGATCTAGGACTGTTGCACGTGAATAATAACTTTGACAATGATTAAACTAAAGGTCTTGAAAACATAATTAAAATTCATAGATATACATAAAACCAAATTAAAGTGAAGAGAAGAGAGAAAAGAGAGAGAAGATAAAACACAAGTTGATAATGGAGTTCACCAAGATGGCTACGTCTCTGGGTCCCTCTCCAACAAAGCAGCCAATTCTTGATTATGCTCTAGAAACAATTACAAGGCTTCAACTGATACAAGTCTCCTCACAACTGTTAGACGATAATGAATTACAAAAGTCCTCTTACACAAGTACAACAATGCAAGCTCCAAATGCACAAAGATTACAATTCACTATGAAAGTCCTAACTTAAATTCCCTCAACTCCTAGGAATTATCTCTCACTATTCTTCACAAAGCATAAACTGAATTTTGAATAAATACTCAAAAGCATCACCTCCCTTTTTATACATAAAATTTTCCCCTTATGGCTAAAACCATAAAATTTGTAATTTTCCCCCTTTAAAACCAATTTCCCTTATTTTATAAATAAAACAATAACAATCCCCATTAAAAACCATTTTAATTTGTTTTTTAAGCCCTTATCATTTTTCATTCACAGGCTATATTGGTTTGGGTGTTTGTTTTTATTCATTAGATTATTTTGTCTTTTATTTACTAACCATTAAAGGTTATTTTAGTTATAAATTTGAGATTATTCATTATTTTTTTAAATGGGCTAATTTTTTAATTTTTAGGAGAATTGGTTTTAATCCGTTGCCTTTAAATCCCACCAAATCCGCTTGGGATTCACCCAAATTTGATCCCACCAAATTTGCTTGTGATCCCACAAAATCCAATCCCACCAAATGGGTTTTGTGAAATAAAATAAACCTCCACCACTTTATTTCTCAAAAATAAAGCATGGTGTAGTGGTGGTACATGAATTTAGTGAGGGGGATCCACATTTTTGCCATATCACCTACACTTTCCACGTCAACATCCAGTCAACTGCCACGTCAGCATCCAGTTAACCTTCAACTTTGACTTACCATATCTTCACCATACGAGCTCCGTTTTCTATTAAATGAGCAGTGTTGGGATCATGGCAACAAGGTCTTCATTTTTATGCCAATTTTGATGATTTTTGAGATCATCAATTTTTACCTAAAAATACCTACTTGGTGGCAAGGTTTGACCAAACTCTATCTGACCATAACTTTGACGTACAAACTCCTTTTTCGCTCGTTCAAGTTGTGGTGGATTTAGTCTTATGATCTTTTCAAAATGACACTGAAATCTAGAGCATAAGAGACACTTCAATTTTCAGTGACACATATCCCCCTGAATCAGTACTCCCCATTGGAAAACTTTTGGACCTCCAAAAGTTACATTTATTTAGAAATTAAGTGAGGGCATGGCCTCCTCACTTGTCTTGTATCCTCTGTCCATCTGCACATCCATCCTGTTAGTGCTTATTTTGGTTTTCTCTCATGGCCTAGTTGTTTGCCTTTGATCTTTATGATAAATCTTTAGCATTGGGATGTTTTTTCATTTTAGCATGTGGGTTAAATGGGCTCCCACAAGGGTTGAGCCCAGCGTGCTAGTTTTGATCTACAAGGGGCGGCCTGTGTTAGGGTTTCCTGGTTTTTCTCTTTTCCTTTTTTTGGGTTTTTATTCCGGTTCCCGTTTCTCTTTTGTTTGCTTTGGTTTTTCTTTCAGAATCGGGGGCGGAACAGATGCTTGAAGGGAACTAGAACTTCTCCAATTCTGAGGTTCTAATTCCTGTTCACACATCCATCCCGGTTCCGATTCTGCGTGTTTGGTGTTTCTTTTCCTTTCTACCCTGCGTCGGTCGCTGGTTATTTTCCCTGGCTCCACTTGCTTTGTTTTCCTTTTGTTTTTGGCGGGGGTGGAACTAGGTCGGGGTTTGTATTGGAACATTTTGCGAAGTTCTTATTTTCCTTTTGTCTCCGCCCTCGCAGCTTTTGGTTTTGTTTTGGCTCCCGCTCCGTATCCGCTGTCTTTTGCGGAGGCGGGGGCTAGATCATTTCGGGTCTGTTGTTTTCTTTTCTTTCTGGCCATTTGTTCTTTTCCTTCGGTGACCTGTCCAGCCGGTTCATGCTTCACTTATGGTTCTCCCGAGCCCCATTTTCCATTCCTTTACCGGCCCCTTATCACCGTTTTACCGGCCCTGCTTCTTCTTCGCCGTGGCTTTTGTCTGTCAGTGTGACTTTCCTTCGGCGGGACTTGGAGCTTTCGATATAACTCATGGTGATTCTGTTGGGTCTTGCTGAAGATGTCTTGTAGTTTTCTTTCGGCGTATGCTATACCTTTCAGCGAGATGTCTCGGCGATGTCTTTTGTTATGCCGACTAGTGATGGATGATCATAATGCTTCGGTGGGATTTATGTTTTTTGGTGTGTCTTTTTGGTGATGGGATCGGGTCTTGCCGAAGGTGATTCAATATGTGACTTTTGGTGAAAGTCTTTACTTCTCTCGGCAAGCAAGTTTCTAAGGGCTTGTGGTATAACAATGTAATGTCGCTGTGATGTCTCACCGATGATGGGTGCTTATACCGACTAACAATGTAAAGAGTAATCTCTTTAGTATGAGCTAGGGTCTTCGGCGTGAGGTCTCAGCGAGTGACCTTCAGTCTCGCTGATGGAACATATGGTGGTCTTCATCAGCATAGGCTTTGGGCTATCTCAGCGACACTCAGGTGAATGAAAACCTTCAGAGAGACATGGTGTGCGGCAAGAGGTCTTCTCGATATCTTAATGTTATAGCAATACACAAAAGGAAAATGGTTTCGGTTGGTGTGAGACTATTAATGTCTTGGTGATCGATTGTAATCTCTCTTTCACTGACGGGGTGTTGTTCTAAGCTGAAATCTTATGCCAAGTGTGCCATGTCTTGCCGACTCATCTGCTCGATGAAACATGTGGACTTCGCCATGATGTCTGGCCGACTTGGCCATCTCTTGCCGACTTGTGATGAGTGTTTGATGTAGCATCCGTCTTTTGGCCAGACCTTTCCCCGATTTCCTTCTGCTTTGCCATTGTGCCCAGTGACTTTGGTATAGGTTGTTCTCCTTGCCAGGACCTCTTGCTGACTTGGCTATCTCTCAGCGACTTCTTTGCCCTCGCCCGCCCAAGCTACTAATGGCCACAAATGTGCACGTGCGTCATCTGGACGGTGATGTTTTAACTTTAGATTCAAAGGTGCCCGATGTTTACTTGGAGACTAATGTGTAGGCGTGGCCTTGTTTTCAACGGTCGAGTGATTTTATATGGCAACTGCCCGATCTCTGCTAATTGACGGTCAGTTTTCAACCTGATCTCTGTTAGGGTTTCTGTCTGTTCGTGTGCAAATATTTGTAATATTCATGGTGACAGAAACTTGGTTGTTGGATCCGATGATTGTGCATTCATGGTGATGCGACCTTGAGAGCAGGACGACAAGGCTCCAGTATGGACGCACAGATTTGGCGGCGGATTTGACATTAATTGCCTGGCTTCTTTCGTGCGGGAGTGTCTTTCCTGCAGCAACCCGACCCGAGGCATTTATGAGACCAGTGAGGCTACTGGAAGTGATGTTTTGGCCTACATGCTGTTTGGGGTTGGCCCAGTCATCTGAAGATGTGTAATCTCATCTAGCCAGTTACTTGTTGCTTCTCCTATTCCTATAAAGGAGAATTTTGTGGCCATATGTAGGGGGGGTTTTAGGTTGGTTTGTTCCCTTAGGTTTAGTTCCACACTTTTGTTTGAGTTTGTGGATCAGCCTAAGATAGATTAGTGTTTAGTTTTGAGTCAATGTGGAGTCTGATGATTTGTAATTCTGAATCTATCTGTAAATACAATCAGTTTGAGCAATGAATACATGAAGATGCTCATCTTTCATGCATGTCGATAGATTGTCTCCATTTCTGTATGCTCCAATCATTTGAATGAATGCATAAGGTGTCTTTGTTCATCTTCTCATACTTCACGAGGTTGTGTTATTTTTTGATAGGTCTGCTTCAAGGAAGCAGTTAAATCCTTTGAGCAGGTAGCAGTGATTGTTTGTGTACAGGTTGGATTGGGTAAGAAGAATCTAGTTGATACAAGAGCTGGATTGTTAGTGTAAGGCACTGATAGCTGATGTAAGGCATCAGCAAAACAAAATCCACTGGTTGAGGTCCTGTTTGCAGATGAATTCCATCTTTTGTGTTTGACTCCGTGGCCCAAGATTAGGCACTGGTCTGTCTTGTGGCCTCATCCCTCTTAGAAGCCTTCCAAATTTAAAATCATTGAATATCTTCGGTTGTCTTGCCCTACCTCCTGGTTACTGCAAGTATTGTATTACTGGGAATCTAGCCATATTTGAGGTTCTCAATACTTGGCATCAGGAGTCATCTGCTATAAAAAGCAATTTCTAGTCTTATTTGAGGCATTGTGTGGGTATACCCGCCTTGGTTTTGCAGAGCCTAAAGTGCAGAAGATCTCAGTCTTTGACTGAATCTTGTTAGTTGGTCTAGGTCCTCAGAGCTTCCCTTGACTGGAGATGGCTACCCCATAGGTAGAATAGGAAACCAACCTGGTTGCTCAATAAAAACAACCAACAAGATGGCGACTCCGTTGGGGATTGACTAGAATCTTGCCTTATCAAAGAGTCATATGAATTGCCATGTTGGTTAGGTTCAAAGTTTGAAGAATCTCAGGCTTGGAGAAAAGCTTTGTTGTGGTGAACCTTAAAGCTACAAGATCTATGGTGCTCTGTCGGATGGAACTCAGAGAAATATTTACATGTAAGTGAGCTTCATATCATTTGAAGTTCTATCCTCTGCAAAGAGGTGGAAACTCTGTCAAGGTAAACCCATTGAAGATTTGAAGAATGTTCCAGAGCTGCAACGTTGCCAAGTATTCTTCATGTGTTTGAACATTTGAGAAAGAAATTTTGTTTCCCTATCTAGTGATTTAGCACTACCAAAGGGAAAAGGGTAATAGCAGTTTTATACATACTTCGAAGTGCATGATATGTAATGTCTATTACATTTTGTGAAGTGTGTTTTGTGCCTCTAATAATCTTAGGGCATTTTTATTCAATCAATATTTTGGATTCATAAATGTTGTAATTGAGAACCTTTTATGAGGTTAGTATTGATTGAGTATTAGTTCATGAGGGTTTCCATGTGAAATGGAAAGTAAAAATATGCAAGGAAGACAAGTTGCACCATGCCCTCAGAGTGATTTTGCTACTGAAAGATATAGACCATTGGTTCTCAGTGGTATCAAAGGTTTCCCGAACCTTATTCCTAAAAAATTTAGGAAGCATTTGCCCAAATTCACAGGGCAATTTTCAGAATCAACCTCTAAACATCTGCGAGCATTTGTGGATGTGGTGGGGGATTTTGAGGTAAGTCATGAGGACATTATCATGAAACTGTTTGTTCAATCCTTGAAGGATGATGCCAGGGATTGGTTCTCATATTTACCAGCATGTTCTATATCCTCATGGAGTTAGTTCATGATATCCTTTAATGAGCAATTCGGTGAAAGGGTGGATCTGAGTTTGGTAAGAAAGAACTTCATCGAGATCCATATAAAAAATGGTGAATTGATCCCTGCATTCAATCTTAGATTCACAAAGGCTATAAGGGATATCCCTAAGTACATAAGACCAAATGATGTTGAATTTTTGGTTGTGTATTTAGGAGCTTTTGCCAAAAAGATGAGTTTCTTGTTAAGGGACAAGGAACCTGCAACATTACAATAGGCATTTCAGAGTGCCATAGAGATTGAGAATAATATGAAATATTCCATGATGAAAGGGCATCTGGTTGCAAGTGTTGGTCTTCCTGGCACATTCCATAACACTGGAGTTCTAGGAGCAGATAAAGGAAGTGCTTCTCAAGATGGCAATGTATCTACTGTTGTGATTTCTTTATCATCACAATGTGAAGATCATAGTGAGCCCCATGTCAAGTGTCATCAAAATTTGAGCAACACTGATAAAAAATATTTGGTTCAAAGATTATATGATGTAAGGAAATGAGAAGGAGAATCACCATATAAGTTGTTCTTGAGAATTTTGGACTACTTGATAGAAATTCCCAAAGATTCCAGACCTGATGATTCTATGTGCATTGATTTGTTATGTGAAATTTATGAACCTGGGCTGAATACATTTTTGGAAGGTCTGAAGCCCCGTAGCTTTGACCAAGTCCCTAATTGGATATGGATGAATGAATTAGCTAAGTATGGTTATGCACAAAGTGCAGACTCTTAGAGTCAAGACAATGATTGTCCTCCTAACGAAAGTAAGACAACAATGCAAGCAAGTGAAGGGAACATGTTAGAAGATGAGCATTACATTCAGCCCACGGTTGGTATGTATTCGACTCCTTGCAGCAGTGATGAAGCTGATGACATATGGGATGATGACAGAGTAGACATGCAAGAGTCTTTTCCTTGTAATATTTCAGAGGATGGAGAAGCAGATGAGGAACAAGGTATTATCCCATGCCATGATGTGATCAATGATCATGATGATGAAAGTGAAGTCTCAAGTACTCATTATGAGGAGTTTGAGCATAGTTCATATACTGACTATTTGTTTTGTGATGAAAGCAATGGTGAGGTTGACATCACTGATTGTTGTTCTGAAGATTGTGATTCCTTTTCTGAAGATGACATGGAGGTGTACCCTTCAAATGAAGAATATATTGACATAGAAGCTTCTGGTGAAAACAAGAAATGTGACTTAGATTCACAATCACTAGAGTATATTAACTGCAAGTGGGATGCACAATTTGAAGATAAACATATGTATGATAAGTGTGTTGATTCAAGACATCATTTTGAATATGATGATGGTGCTGACAAGTGTGCTTATAACCCTGCTCTACATGACTATTTGTATGAAGCAAAAATGGAAATATTTTTTATGCATGAAGAGTGTGAAGCCGAATACAATTGCTTCCTTCTTGATGCTCCTAATCTTCTGGATACTAATGCACTTGGTTGCCTCCCTACTATCCATAATGATGTTGATCTACTTGAGCCCTCACTTGGGGTTTTTGGCTTTGAGCTAAATGCAGACATGAATAATGAATCAGTGCACACCATAGAATCAGAGTATTAGAAGATGTGCCCATGTTGCAGTAACCAGTACATAGATACTCCTAAATATGAGTCTTTTGCCATTGACATGTGCATTGTTGATTTACATGTTAGTGAAGAAATTTTCTATCAGAGCTTTCAGTTTGATCTGCAGACTGATTTTGATGAAAAATTTTGTGATTTCAAGGATCAAGTGGACTATGAATGTTTTTATTTCCCAGACCAAGAAAATGAGCATTCAGTAAAACATGACCATGAATTATCCAGGGAGATATGCCATGATGATTGTAATCTCAAATTAGTGTCTGATTGCATGTTATAGTTTGACAGTGTAGTTGGTGACATTGGAAAGCATAGTAATTCAATGGAACTAGCCAATGACCAAGCTAGTTTGTGGGCAGTTCATGATAGTGTTATCAGATTTTGTCTATGGAAGGCAACAAAGAATCAAGTTTTTGACAAGGGAAAAAATTGGCTCTCATTTTTCATTTGGTGGCCTAGTGTCATCAGATGAAACAAAGGAATCAACAATGTGACTCTTGAATTGCCTGTTCATGGACAATTCTCAAAATGGTGCTTCATATGAAGCATTTCTTTTTCCATGAACATTAGGTTAGGTTTTGCTTTTCTAGTCGGCTTTGTTTTGCTGTGTCTGCTAACCTTGTCTAGTTAGCTCCTTGTTGTTTTTGGTTTTTTTTGTTCTGGTTTGCTCTCCCAGTGATCTGAATTCTTGCTATGCCCACCAGGGGCATACATCCCCAACTGGAGCCTATGTTAGTGCTTATTTTGGTTTTCCCTCATGGCCTAGTTGTTTTCCTTTGATCTTTATGATAAATCTTTAGCATTGGGATGTTTTTTAATTTTAGCATGTGGGTTAAATGGGCTCCCACAAGGGTTGAGCCCAGCGTGCTAGTTTTTATCTACAAGGGGCGGCCTGTGTTAGGGTTTCCTGGTTTTTCTCTTTTCCTTTTTTTGGGTTTTTATTCCAGTTCCCATTTCTCTTTTGTTTGCTTTGGTTTATCTTTCAGAATCGGGGACAGAACGGATGCTTGAAGGGAACTAGAACTTCTCCAATTCTGAGGATCTAATTCCTGTTCACACATCCATCCCGGTTCCGATTCTGCGTGTTTGGTGTTTCTTTTCCTTTCTGCCCTGTGTCGGTCGCTGGTTGTTTTCCTTGACTCCACTTGCTTTGTTTTCCTTTTTTTTTTGGCGGGGGCAGAACCAGGTCGGGGTTTGTCTTGGAACATTTTGCGAAGTTCTTTTTTTCCTTTTGTCTCTGCCCCCGCAGCTTTTGGTTTTGTTTTGGCTCCAGCTCCGTATCCGCTATCTTTTACGGAGGCGGGGGCGGGATCATTTCAGGTCTGTTGTTTTCTTTTCTTTCTGGCCATTTGTTCTTTTCCTTCGGTGACCTGTCCAGCTAGTTCATGCTTCACTTATGGTTCTCCCGAGCCCCGTTTTCCATTCCTTTACCGACCCCTTGTCACCGTTTTACCGGCCCTGCTTCTTCTTCGCCGTGGCTTTTGTCTGTCGGTGTGACTTCCCTTCGGCGGGACTTGGAGCTTTTGATATAACTCATGGTGATTCTATTGGGTCTTTCCGAAGATGTCTTGTAGTTTTCTTTTGGCGTATGCTATACCTTTCGGCGAGATGTCTCGGCGATGTCTTCTGTTACACCGACCGGTGATGGATGATCGTAATGCTTCGGTGGGATTTATGTTTTTTGGTGTGTCTTCTTGGTGATGGGGTCGGGTCTTGCTGAAGGTGATTCAATATGCGACTTTCGGCGAAAGTCTTTACTTCTCTCGGCAAGCAAGTTTCTAAGGGCTTGTGGTATAACAATGTAATGTCGCTGTGATGTCTCATTAATGATGGGTGCTTATACCAACTGACAATGTAAAGAGTAATCTCTTCGGTATGAGCTAGGGTCTTCGGCGTGAGGTCTCAGCAAGTGACCTTCGGTCTTGCAAATGGAACATATGGTGGTCTTCATCGGCATAGGCTCTGGGCTATCTCAGTGATACTCAGGTGAATGAAAACCTTTAGAGAGACATGGTGTGCGGTAGGAGGTCTTCTTGGTATCTTAATGTTATAGAAATACACAAAAGGAAAATGGTTTCGGTTGGTGTGAGACTACTAATGTCTTGGAAATCGATTGTAATCTCTCTTTCACTGATGGGGTGTTCTAAGTTGAAATCTTACTCCAAGTGTGCCATGTCTTGCCGACTCATCTACTCGATGAAACATGTGGACTTCGCCATGATGTCTGGCCGACTTGGCCATCTCTTACCGACTTGTGATGAGTTTTCAATGTAGCATCCATCTTTCGGCCAGACCTTTCCCCAATTTCCTTCTGCTTGGCTGTTGTGCCCGGTGACTTCGGTATAGGTTGTTCTCCTCCCTAGGACCTCTTGCCGAATCAGCTATCTCTCATCGACTTCTCTTCCCTCACCCGGTCGAGCTACTAATGGGCCACAAATGGGCATGTGCGTGAGTTGGACGGTGATGTTTTAACTTCAGATTCAAAGGTGCTCGATGTTTACTTGGAGACTAATGTGCAGGCGTGGGCTTGTTTTCAACGGTCGAGTGATTTTAAATGGCAACCGCCTGATCTTTGTTAGGGTTTCTGTCTATTCGCGCGTGAAGATTTGTAATATTCATGGCGACAGAAACTTGGTTGTTGGATCCGCTAATTGTGCATTCATGGTGATGCGACCCTGAGAGCAGGATGGCTTGGCTCAAGGATGGACGCGCGGATTTGGCAGTGGATTTGACATCGATTGCCTGGCTTCTTTCGTGCGGGAGTGTCTTTCCTGCAGCAACCCGACCCGAGGCATTTATGAGACTAGTGAGGCTGTTAGAAGTGATGTTTTGGCCTGCATGCTATTTGGGGTTGGTCCAGTCATTCAAAGACATGTAATCTCATCTGACCAGTTGCTTGTTGCTTCTCCTGTTCCTATAAAGGAGAATTTTGTGGCCATATGTAGGGGGGTTTTAGGTTGGTTTGGTCCCTTAGGTTCAGTTCCACACTTTTGTCTGATTTTGTGGATTAGCCTGAGATAGATTAGTGTTTAGTTTTGAGTCAATGTGGAGTCTGATGATTTGTAATTCTGAATCTGTCTGTAAATACAATCAGTTTGAGCAATGAATACATGAAGATGCTCATCTTTCATGCATGTCGGTAGATTGTCTCCATTTCTGTATGCTCCAATCATTTGAATGAATGCATAAGGTGTCTTTGTTCATCTTCTCATACTTCACGAGGTTGTGTTATTTGTTGATAGGTCTGCTTCAAGGAAGCAGTTAAATCCTTTGAGCAGGTAGCAATGATTGTTTGTGTATAGGTTGGATTGGGTAAGAAGAATCTGGTTGATACAAGAGCTAGATTGTCAGTGTAAAGCACTGATAGCTGATGTAAGGCATCAGCAAAACAAAATCCACTGGTTGAGGTCCTGTTTGCAGATGAATTCCATCTTTTGTGTTTGACTCCGTGGCCCAAGATTAGGCACTGGTCTGTCTTGTGGCCTGTTCCCTCTCAGAAGCCTTCCAAATTTAAAATCATTGAATATCTTCAGTTGTCTTGCCCTACCTCTTGGTTACTGCAAGTATTGTGTTACTGGGAATCTAGCCATATTTGAGGTTCTCAATACTTGGCATCAGGAGTCATTTGCTATAAAAAGCAATTTCTAGTCTTATTTGAGGCATTGTGTGGGTATACCCGCCCTGGTTCTGCAGAGCCTAAAGTGTAGAAGATCTCAATCTTTGACTGAATGTTGTCAGTTGGTCCAATTCCTCTGAGCTGCCCTTGACTGGAGATGGCTACCCCATAGGTAGAATAGGAGACCAACCTGGTTGCTCATTAAAAACAACCAACACGTCCCATCACCACAATCAAGATTGCGATAATGTTGTTAAACATATGTATCATTCCATCACTTCCATAAGCATCTACATCAACTATTACAACCATTAACCAATAACCACTGACTGATATCAAGCTAAATAACAATGCAGATACAAAAGCGAATGAAGCAACATGTCTATCTTTCACAACAAGAGCATTTTTACCCAAGGGAACATCATTGATTTCATTTACCACTTCCTCATGATGTTGTGTAGTCGGTGTATCTTGCAACATCTGATTAGCCTTGATTACGTCAAGTTCATGTCTAGAACCACCTGAATTGACAAACATAAGACATAAGTCTTTACTTGCATTAGCCACCCTTTTATACTACCCTATGTTTGGAAAAGATCTACTAGTCTTGATCCTATGAGAATGTACAATATACCTGATGCCATCTTTAAATAGATGATAGTGATTAAGTTCCCTATAGAAAATAGTTTTTCTATCATACAAATATGGGCTTTGAAGAGCACAAAAGATTTGCTAAGGGGGGGGGGGACGAATTAGTAAATCAATACAAAATTTCACCTTTTCAACTTTTAAACAATCTTAAACTCTTATCAACATCGACCTTTGATTGGAATCAATGAAAACAAGTTGATACCAATTTATTGAAATATTTGAATAAAATTTTACAAATGAAAGTAGGTACCAACCTACTTGACTTATTTATGAATGATTTAGTAGGCTACAACCTACAAGGATCACCAAACCCTTTAAATATTTAGTAGAATCAACCTACAAGGAGTACCAACTCCTAATGCAAGGCACCAACCTTGACTTGAAGGATGAAAGATAAATGACTTCAATCAGATCTGCACTCTCCCAATCCTCCAATCTGCCTTTTGTGTTGAACAATCTCACCCGAATCCCACACAAGAAGATGGGTTTCTAATTTTAATCACTTGTAATTGATGCAAAAGCATCCTTGGTTCTTGGAAATCTTGTATCAACCAAAAATATTTTCATTTTCATTTTTGTTCTTGTTCAGTTCTTTGTTCAGTTCAAGTTGGCAGATTTAGTATTTCATCATATTTTGTCACTGGACATTGTAGATCTATGTTTACATCATGGACATGTTCATTTTCCTTATTCCAAGATTTGAGCACAATTGGATCTTTTTCTAGAAAGTTATTACTTCTGGATTTAATGGCAGTTTCTTGAATCGACACCGAAATAATTTTCTAAACTAACAACTAGTTTGATTGCTTGTGGATCTTTCTCGTAACTTGTAGATCTTGATAGTGTGATTTGAATTGTTTCATGGAGTGTCCCCGACCTTAATTATAGGTCCACACTTCATCCTATGCATTCAACGAGGAGTAATTAAAATTTGAGGCTGACCTATTCATGCACACGTTACATTTTATTTCATTGGAGAGTGTAATAATATTTGGACAACATAGATGTTTCTAGATCTCATGATGTGATATAAATAATTGTAATAGATCATTACAAAGGTAGTTAGATGAATAGTATATTGGAAATGTTAGATTTGAGTTCATATTAAGGAGCATATAGGAATATTGTATGTCGAACATGCTATGTCAGGCTTGTGAGCCCAATTTGTAAACTTGGATGTTGTTGGCTCTTTGTAATTGAAGTTTCTGATAATAAGAATGTTTGAATATTCATTTTCCTCCATATTCCTTGTTGCTTCTATTGTATAACTCTTGCTACATAGTACTGTTTGTTCTCTTTGAGGACCCTCCTATCGTGGTTGCACCAAATTGGTATCAAAGCAGGATTCGATCCATAAGAGATCACCACAATTCACAGAGTCTTGTTGAAGATTTGTTGTGGGGTGGAAGACTAAGGATCTAAATTACATCTGTAGATGACTTGTGTAAAGATGGTAAGAAGAAGAAATGGTAGAGGAAATGGAGTGTGTGGAAATCTAGACCCAGTTGTAATGGAGATGTTGAGAGGAATTGCTACTAGATTAGATGTAGTCGAAACAACCCAAAGGAGAGGTCGACCAGTTGATGATGTGAGTGATGAAGAGGTAGAAGAACAAGGAGAAAGGGAAAGGGAAGATCAACCTAACCTAGATTAGGGAGAAGCGAGGTTCATAAGAGCCCTAACTAGAGTGAATACAAAACCACATTTCAATCCACTAAATTATAGAGGTAAGTTGGATTCAGATGAATTGCTTGATTGGATAACAAAGATGGAAAAGTATTTTGATTTTGAAGGTACCACTAAAGAAAATAAGGTGAAATTTTCTTGTACAAAGTTGAAAGGACATGCATCCCTTTGGTGGGAAAATTTGCAAACATATAGGCAAAGAAGAGGAAAGGAGAATATAAAAGCATGGGATCAGATGGTGAATAAGTTAAAAACAAAGTTTATGCCTATAGATTATTAGATTAGTTTGTTCCAAAAGTTGCAAAATTTGAAGTAGGAGTCAAGTGTGACAGAGTATACTGAGGAGTTCTACAAGTTGAATATCAGATCTGAACATTCAGAGGATGAGATCGAGCAAGTAGCCAGATATGTGAATTCCTTGATGTCGTCTATATAGGATGAGATTAGTTTGATCAAGTTGTTGAGTGTGGAGGAGGCATATCAATTTTCCCTAAAAGTAGAAGAGAAGCTAAACAAAAGGCACGAGCAAAGATAGAGACGAAGAGGTAGAAGATTTCAGAGAGGAAGAAATTTTACTGAAGGAGGAAGAGGCTTTTTTGTAGATCAGAATAAAGATAAGGAAGTCAGTAAGAATGATAATTCACACTGTAGCTATGATGGAAACTCTTACCAGAGAGGAGGATATAGTGGTTACTAGAATGAAGGTTATAGAAAAGATGATAGAGGACAAGAGAAAAGAGTATTCAAGGGAGCTTGTTTTAAATGTGGTGGAGAAGGACATAGAGCATCTAAATGCAATCAGGGAGAGACAAGTAGAAAGATAGAAAACAATAGAAGAACAACCTTTATTAAGGAGGATCATGCCAGATCATCTAATAAATTGGAAGATGGAGAAGTGTTGGTAAATAGAAGGGTATTGTGTCAAAGTGAGATGGAGCAAGAACCGTTGCAGAGAAATAATTTGTTTCGGACTAGATGCAAGGTAGCTAGTAAATGTTGCAAAGTGATTGTTGACAGTGGAAGCTGCGAGAACCTAGTTTCTGAAGAAATGATGACCAAATTTAAGTTGGAAAGATTGAAACACCTGAAGCCCTATCAGATAGCATGGATTCAAGATGAGCATAAGATACTAGTAAGTGAACAATTTTTGGTGAAATTGAGGATAGGAAATTACCATGAAAAAGTTTTGTGTGATATCATGCCTATGGATGTATGCCATGTTTTGTTGGGAAGGCCTTGGAAGTATGATAGATAGACTATTCACAATGGAAAGAACACATATACCATTGTTGCTAATGGGATGAAGGAGACTTTGTTGTCATTGGAGGATGTTCCTAGAGTTGAGGTTTGTACAAGTGCTAAAAATTGTTTGGGGGATGGAAAGAGATTTTTGGATGGATTGAGACATGCAAACATGTGCTATGCCTTGGTACCTAAGAAGGTTGAAGACTTGAAGCATGTAGAAGAACAACCAGATGAGATAAAGGAGTTACTAAAAAAATATGAAAATATCATTTTAGATAATGTACCTGATGGATTGCCACTTATGAGGAGTATTAGTCATTGCATGGATCTGATTCCTGGAGCTAGTTTTCCTAATAAAGCAACACACCGGATGACACCTACAGAGAATGAAGAGTTGAATAGACAAGTGTAAGAATTGTTGAGGAAGGGTTTGATCAGAGAAATCTTAAATCCATGTGTAGTACCTATTGTGCTAGCACCTAAGAAGGATGGAGAATGGAGGATGTGTACAGACTCTAGAGCCATAAACAAAATCATAGTGAAGTATAGATTTCCTTTGCTTTAGATGGATGGTATTATGGTTTGTTTGAGTGGAGCTAAATACTTTACAAAGATAGATTTGAAAAGTGGATACCATCAAATCAAAATCAGAGAAGGGGATGAGTGGAAGAAAACATTCAAGACAAATGAAGGATTGTATGAGTGGTTGGTGATGCCTTTTGGACTAAAAAATGCACCGAGTACTTTCATGAGGTTGATAAATGAGGGATTGAAGAAATTATTGGGTAAGTGTGTGATTTTTTATTTCGATGACATCTTGATTTTCAGTAAGACTAGAGAAGAACATTCGTTGCATATAAGACAAGTTTTGCAGAGGTTGAGAGAAGAGCACTTGTTGATAAATATTAAGAAGTGTAGTTTCATGAAGGAAGAATTGGTATATCTGGGATGTGTGATATGTGTGGATGGATTGAAGATGGATCTTGAGAAGGTAAGAGCAATTATGGAATGGACTACACTAGAAAGCATTGGAGAGGTAAGATCATTTAATGGATTGGCTAGTTTCTACCGAAAGTTTATTAGGAATTTTAGTTCTATTTGTAGTCCTATGACAAAAAAAATGAGAGGGGATAAGAAATATTTAGGTGGACATCTAGAGAAGATTGAAGTTTTGATTTGTTGAAATAGAAGGTGATTGAGCATCCTATGTTGGCTTTACCAGACTTTAGTAAGGTATTTTAGGTAGATTGTGATGCAAGTGGAAATGAAATTGGAGTAGTGTTAAGTCAAGAAGGAAGACCAATAGCTTACTTTAGTGAGAAATTGAATGATTGATGCAGGAGCATCCAGTGGTGTAAGGGAAATCTTGCATCACCCAAAAATAGTTAAATTTCAAGTTTCTTGATTTTTAGATGTTTTTACATTTTTGAATACCCTTTTCATCATAATGAAATTCCCAATTTATAGTTTTTATTTTCTATTCCTGGGTGGAAAGATATTGCAGTTTTAGTTTTCCAGATTTGCACCTAAAAATCTTCCAAGTCAGATTTGAGGCACTTATAGTTCCTGGATTGGCCCTGAAACTTTCTAAAATTGGTGTGGAAAATTTTGAGCATGTTGTTGACTTCGTGACCTTTCCAACGGTTCAAACGGTTTGTGAATCAGAGTCCCAGATCAAAAGTTATGGCCTTAGGAAGTTGGCACACTTTCTAGAAAATACAATTTGAAATTTCAACTTCATGTTGTAAATTTTCAGCGCCAAACTTCCTAAACTCAAATTTGAATGTTGTTTTGGCTCCAAACTAAAGAGGAGCTCTATTTATGGATGGATTTATAATTTTTGGGTAACTTTTTGGGGACAAGCTCGCATATTGTGAAAGGGTGATTCTGTAGCTTTCTATAACTTGCATGTGTTGTAGAACTTGGGGATTTGAGATCCTCTGCATGTAAGAAGCTCCATTTTCTGAATAATTAAATTATTCTATTATTTGTGGGTTATTTTTTAAGTCTCGGGCTGTGCCCTCATCAAGTGGTATCAGAGCCAAGTTTTCTTGAGCATGTGGACAGATCGCCGATCGTGAGGCAGTTTGCACCAGGACCGTGGTTGTGGGTTGAGGTCAAGAAAGATGCCTCCAAGAGTGATGCCTAGTAGGCGTGGTGGTGCCAGAGGTGGATGAGGTGGAAAAAATGCTGGTGGAAGAGATGCACTGGCAGCCCTCCAGAGATAGATTGATGTGTTACAAAAGCAGTTGAGAAGAGGGTTAAACCCGAGGGAGGAAAGTTAGAGGATGAAGGAGAGCAAGAAGGTTCAAATGCGTAAGAGGAAGAAGGAAGCAATTGATCAAGACTAAATGAAGGAATAAGGGGCCATTTCAAGATTAGGAAAAGATCCAAGAGTAGAAGAAGTCCTCAGCTATTCTAGAAGTCTCGAACTCAAAAGAGCTGGGACGAATTGGATCAACGAGGTAGAAGAATATTTTGAGTATGAGGAAATAGAGGACCTAGATTGGGTTAAGTTTGCAAAAATGAAGTTCAAGGGCCATGCTAGTATTTGGTGGAAAAAGGTCCAGTTGGAAAGAAATTGAAGAGGAAAAGGAAATATCACCAGATGGGATCGCATGGTAGAGAAACTGAAGAGGCAGTTCATACCAGTGGACTACGAGTTAGATGTGTTGAAGAAATTGCAAGGGTTGAAGCAAGGAAGTAGGTCTATGAAAGAATATATTGAATATTTTCACAAGATAATCATCAGAACGGGCCACACAGAGGCCAATAAGGAGAAGGTAGCCCAATATCTTAATGGGTTATGACCAAGCATTCAAGAGGAGTTAAGCCTAGTTAGAATGACCACCATTGAGGATGTGTATCAATTTGCTCTGAAGGTGGAAGAGAAGTTGAACAAAAGATTTGATGGCAAGCAAAAAGGACGAGGAGGTCAAAGTGGAAGGGGCAATGGAAGACCTTCAGGAAGCCGAAATGATGATGAAAAGAAAAGTGAAGATGTGGGTACCAGCTGAAGCCAAAGGAATGGAAACTTCTACCGCTCTCTTGATCAAAACAGTGGTGATCAAAGAAGTAGAGGATGAGGGAGATATGGAAAAGGATCTAGAAGAGGTGGTTTGAAAGGAACGTGTTTCCAGTGTGGTGAAGAAGGGCATTGAGCCTATGAATGTCTACAACACCAAGGAAGGGCAGAAAAAAGGCTAGAAGGTCGTGGAAGGGTTGTGCATGCAGATGAGGAGGCCCAATATGAACATTCAAATGATGCTGAAAGGGGAGAAGCCCTAGTGATTAGGAAAGCCCTGGTGACTAAGGAAAAGGAACCAGAACAGAGGAAGAATCTATTTTGCACAAGGTGCAAGTGTGAATGAAAATGTTGTGATGTCATTATTGACGGTGGGAGCACCGATAATCTGGTGTCAGAAGAGATGGTCACAAAGTTGAAGCTGAAGAGGGAAATGCACCTGCATTCGTATCAGATTGCCTAGTTGCAGAAAGACCACAAAGTTTTGGTCAATGAGTAGTGCCTAGTAAAGTTCAAGATCGAGAGTTACCATGATGAGGTACTCTGTGATATCATCCCCATGGATGCATGTCACATGTTGTTGGGGAGGCCGTGGTAGTTGGATAGGTGAGCTATACATGATGGCCATGCAAACTTATTCCTTGACAAAGGATGGGGTTCGTCACAAGTTGAAACCCTTGAAGGAGACCGAAGAAAAGGTATGCAGTGGTGCTAGAATTTGTTATGTAGATGGAAGAAAATTTTTAGAAGGTATGAAGCATGAGCATGTGTGTTATGAATTGATTCCTAGAGTGAGTAAGGAGGATAGTGAGAAGGTTCCAGAAGAAGTTTCTGGGATGTTGGATGAGTTTCAAGACATTGTTTCTAATAATGTACTTGATGGTTTACCACTAATAAGGAAGATTAGTCATCAGATTGACTTGATTCCTGGAGCTAGTTTGCCAAATAAGGAAGCCCATAGAATGACTCCAGCAGAAAATGAGGAGTTGAACAGACAAGTTCAAGAGTTGTTGAGAAAGGGTTTGATATAGGAGAGTTTGAGTCCATGTGCAGTACCTGCAGTACTAGCACCAAAGAAGGATGGGGAGTGGAGGATGTGTACAGATTCCTGAGCCATAAACAAGATAACAATCAAGTACAGATTTCCCGCCAAGGATGGATGACCATGGACTGCTTTGGAGGGAGCTAAGTGACTTACAAAGATTGATCTCAAGAGGAT
>VDFB02308714.1:0-14114 GCA_007258455.2 Sequoia sempervirens | reverse complement strand
GATGGAACTTTGGGACCTATTTCACACTTTAGTTCATTAGGAAACCTAGATCCCTTAACCAAGTGACTCAATTGAGGGATGGAAATGGGATTCCTATTGAGTTTGGATGGGGGTTCACCACTAAATGAAGCTTCAAAGGATAAATGTAAACACTTATGCACGAAACCCTACAAAATTGAAAGCATGAAATCAGATTGAAAAAATAGAATGGAACAAAAAAGTACCTAGAGGAGTGGAGAGGCCAAAACAAGGTCTATAAACCTTGGAAACTGTTGTCTTAGATTGCATTGTGACTGGTACACCAAGTTGGGCATATGAGTCCCATTATGGGTGTTTTAGGGAAAAGTTTAAATTTATTTGAGAGTTGATCAGGATCTACTCTACACTAATCATAAACGATAACGAGACTAATACACCAAGTTGGGTGTATGAGTCCCACTCTAGGGTTTTCTAAGTATCTTTTTCAGGGTTTTGAAACTAGATCTGGCACTGTTAAATGCTAAAGGCTATATTAGGGACTAAATCATCATGTTGGGTGAATTATTCTTGTTGACATAAATTTGCAAGACACACATCATAGGAGAGAGA
This sequence comes from Sequoia sempervirens, assembly GCA_007258455.2. Taxonomy (NCBI): domain Eukaryota; kingdom Viridiplantae; phylum Streptophyta; class Pinopsida; order Cupressales; family Cupressaceae; genus Sequoia; species Sequoia sempervirens. The sequence continues at coordinate 13,526 of VDFB02308714.1, read as the reverse complement.
AAAAAAATGTTGTTTTGTTAGTGGATGGGGTTCTTCCTTAGTCAGACCCTGTTTGAGTAACTAAACTTTGAAATGAATTTAACTAACATGAAGGAATGATGAATGAACATATGCATATAACAACTCAACAAACCTAGTTGAAACCTTGGATTGTGAATCTAAAAACTAGCATGAAGTAGCCTCAATGAGTGTAGATGTTGATCATGAAACTTGAATAGGATAATGGCTCTGAATGCTTGAAATTGATCACCAATGAGCTACATCATCACATTAGCTCAACAAAATACATGAGGCATTAAATATTTGACATGATGAAATGGATTTTGATTGTTGCAATAATCTTATACAAATCTATCCTTGAATGCCTTCTTGAATGTTGTTGAATACTCTATTATGCCCCACTTTAATTCATTATGAAACTAGATCCCTCAACCAAGTGACTTGATTGAGGAATGGATAGTGGGTTCCTAGTGTAATTGGATGGGGGTTCACCATCAAATAATGCTTTAAAAGAATAAATTGAATGCATTATTAAAATACACAATATCACCTAGGAATTTGAAAGCATGAAACAAGATTGATAAATTATAATCAAACAATAAAGTACATGGTATAATAATGGAGTCAAAACAAGGTCTACGACTCTAAAAATATGCTTTTTGAAGTATACGGGGACTAATATACTAGGTTCGGTGTATGAGTCATGCTACAAGGTTTTTGGGCAGAATCTAGAATCTTCTCATGACTGATCAAGATCTACAAAAGGATTGTAAAAAGGGGTATACTAGGACTAATACGCCGGGTTGTGCATATGAGTCCTATTATTAGGATTTGACTAATACTTTTGTAGCCTCTGGTGATATTCTATAGATTCCTCTTGTCTAATCTTCATGTTTGAAAGTTTGAATTCTAGTCTATAGGTAAGTTTCTATGAAGGTGACAACTTCTTGAAAACTTTGAAATTTTTTGAAGATTTTCCTTTGAAGGAACTCCAAGCTCCAATTCACCTAAATCTGCATACACACATCAATAGATTTTTTTTTTGGTTAGGGAATATAGGGGTTTTCCTTGGTCTAACTATCTTTCAATAATTAAACCTTGAAATTCAATAAAAAGCACGAAGGAATGATGAATGAATAAATGAAATGTTGCAACTCACCAAACCCTTGAAATTAAGGTTACAAACTTGTGTGAAATGGCTAGCATGAATGTGGATCTTTACTCTTGATTGAATGCTTGCTTGAATCATGAAACCTACATCATAAATGTCAGCTCACAAACAAACATGATGTATGAAGACTTTGACATGATGATTGAGTCTTGAATGTAGCTCCAAATGCTTGATGATTTTCTCTTGAATGCTCTTGTAAACTCCTACATGAATACTTGAAGGATCTTAGTTTTTTTTCTTAGCTTAGCTTAGGAGAAACTTAATGACATGACCTTGTATGTATACTTGTTTATGCTTAATTTCCTAAAATTACAACACTATGAGCTGACTTTTAGAAATTGAATCTAAGGATAATAAAATACCACCAAGAATTTGAATTAAAATAGATCCTAGGTTAAAGCGAGACTAATACGCTAGGTTGGGCATATGAGTCCTAGATTCTTAAACCTAAGACACATACTTCAAGAAGTTCTATGTTCAATGTGACATTTGAAATTAGGGCCTGAGTCCTAGAGAGGACCCATACGCCCAGATGGGTGTATGGGTCCCAGATCCCTAAATTTGGAACACATAGCCAAAAATATTAAATTATGGCTTTTTATTTATTACATGTTGAGATTATCCTTCAAAAAGTGCATTTAGCTAGGCCTATGGATGCTAAATAAGACTAATTAAGGAATAAATAAGCCAAATTTCAAAAGGGAGGACCTAAAAAGTGTGAAAATGTAAAGGGATACATTTTCTACACTACACCTGGTACAACCATCAACAACTCTTTATCCATTATGAAAAAACTAAAAAAATTAATCAATTTATTTAAAGAATATAGCTCTAGTTTGGAATAAAATCTCAAAAGGGAATATGCATCTAGGAAAGTCTTTTTTATTGTCATCAATCACTTGAAATGGTAGCTTTTTGATTCGGCTAACAAGGTCTGAACCTTTATCTTCATTGACCTCTTGAACATTCTATAAATATTTGATTTAATCACTGATGACACTTATCTTATGGTTCATTATTTCCCTTATATCAATGGACATATATATGTTGGGATTATCCCAATCTCCACTAGCACATCAAGCTTGATTTCTTTCATCTTTATCCAAGCCTTGAGATGTTTTTCACTTCTATTGACTTTGAGAAAGTGTGCCAATGGTTTCACTTAGTACTGATCTTACACTTTCCATATTGTATTTCTCTCCATTGAAGATCTTAGTAGTTGTGTTCCTTGTACCAATATTCTTTCAATCAATTCCTCAATTTCTCCTACCCATACACTTGTTTTTCCATCCTTATGAATAACTAGATCTTCTATGCTTACATCTACCAACTCAACAAACTCAAAAGAATGAGTAATATTTTGGACTACTAAGGTGAGTTACTCAACCTTGGCCTTATACTAATCCTTGATAGTCTTCTCTTGATTATACTTCTCAATGTGAGAAGCTAATTTTGATTGTGCATCCTCTTTTGCACTCTCATCAGTCCTCTTACCTAGCTCAACCCTTGTGATGGAATATTATGATATTTCAATATCTTTAACAACTTTATCCAGGGGAGGCTATGCAGCTTTTGCATATTTGTAGCCGACCTTATCTACTTGCACCAATTGACCAAAGTTGAAGTCATTTGGAGAGATGGACTACTTTTCTCTTGTAGAGTCTCAAAGGAAAACCAAGGGGGAAAATGAGAAGAGCTTCCTTTAGGACCTGCAGTCATGGTCTGAGAAGATGGTTCTATATTGACAATGGTTGCAGTCATAAGAAGTGGAGTGTTATTTAAAATTGCTTATGGAACTTCCACACTTGGTATGTTTTGCACAACTTTACAAACTTATCAAAATTTGATTGAGAATTTACACCAAAAGAATGAGAAGATAGACTTGGTAAACTAGATGAGGAACCAAAAAAACTTTCAAATTCACTCTTAGGACTATCAAAAATTGACCCCAAAGTTTGGGATGAATGAAAAAATTGGACTGAAATAGTAGGGCCAATAACAAAGATAGCAACAATGGTGGTAAAAATAACTCTAACAAAAGGTAAAGGTTGTTCAACTAAAATAGTAGGAGGAGTGGGAGTAGGCATGGTAGAAATGATAGGAGAAGAAGAAATTGGGAATTTTTCTGAAACATTCTCATTTGGAGGCACTTGTGCTTATTAACCTTGAGCTAGTTCTTCACCCATGATAGTAGATGGTCCTTTTGTACTTTTTCTTTTACCCCACTTTCACTATGAATTTGATCTAAGGTTTAGGGGTTTTTTTGGTACTTGGTGCGTGACCTTTGTTCTTTCTTTTGATTTATGCTTTCTTCCTAGCATGTCCCTTAGGTTCTTCTTCTTTAGATCTACTGTTAAAATTCTTCAATCTTATATTCCTTTCCTATAACCAAACATTGTTGTTGACAAGCATTAGCTAGAATCTTTCTCTTACAGAAGTCACTTCCTTCTTTCACCACTGAATGGAAGGAAGAGGGGTTTCAACAAAATTATTTATCTCATATTCTAGATCTAGGATGTCAACTTCATCCTCCATATCCTATAGAATGTTGGCAAGATTTAGGTTCACAATTTGTTTCAAAGTAAGATGAAATAATCCAAATTTCTTAAGTCCTACTCAATCTTACAGTCTATCCATATGCCTTCCACTCTATGTACATGGATACATGGCTCTTTTTGATTCTATCTTTCATCCATTTATAGTCAAAATTAGATCTCCTTCTATATGTTTTCATTGTTACCCATTGTATCTCTGATTCCATGGCTTTAGCTTTCAAATATGTAGTTATGGAGTACCTGCCTTTCATGAGAAGGAGTGAAAACCCTAGCTTATGTAATTCAGCTTGTCTACTATGCATTACCATGATCTATCTATACAACTCTATGAGAATTATTTTTATCACTTGGATACCTTGGAAGCATGTATAGAAGTATCCAATGAAGCACCCTACACAAATGTAAGTGGAGGTAGTAAATTGTAGGAATATGCAACCAAACTTGTTAACCACTAGCCATGCTTCATCTGAGACTCTCTTCTTTTCATTTTCTTTGTCAAACATGAAAATGTATGGAGAAAATAAAGAATCATTGACCCTCTTAAAGCGATGAATACTTTGTTTCAGGGTCAATTGTGAATAATATTGGTGGATTGGAACATGTCTCCTATCACCCTCTTAAGACAAACTTGGATATTTCATCATTATTGCAGTAGCATAAACCAAGTATGAGGTCATATACAATATCAAAGAGGTGGGAACCTTTATGATTTATTCATGAATTACATCATTGATTTATTGACCCCAAAATATCTATTGTTTCTTCTTCCTTATGACATGGATGTACAAGTACATCGACTCTTCAAAATTTTAAGAGGTAGGAAAACCTTTTACCCTACTAAGAAGGGTGATCTTGTCATTTACTTCCTTGATGTTAAAAGTCATTATGTAAAGCTCTTAGGGCATCTTGAAATGTTTGTATGTGGTTTCTTTAACCATATTGTGTCAATTTCCTTCTTACAATATTTTGGCTCCTTATCATAATGAGCTTAGGCATCCTCAATGGCAAGATCCACTTACACATAAATGCTAAAACATTGAAATATATTGTCATAGAATTATCCATCTAGTTTGATGATCACATTTCAATCAAGATCCTTGACACTTCTTGATTCTCTATTATAATGGGCCATCATGGCTAGAACAAACTCAGGGTTATGTGCCACTGCAAGAAACGTAACCACCATTTTAATATTTCTTTCTACCACACATACCATTCTTGAATATAAAAGTTGCTTATTTTTAATCTCCACAAATTTGGACATATCAATATGTCCTATATCTGTGTCCTTTATCTCATTAATGTTTGAATAAACAAAGGTTGTTGCAAAGACCCCTTGGTATTTATGCTTCATGGATTTTTTGCTTGGAGATGGATAATACAATTGTGGAGAAATTGTATGGAAAGTGAAATGCTTATACCCTTTCAAGAATTTAAGGATGAATTTCTAAACGAACATACATGTGAAACTACAAAAAGAAGTTCATATTTTCTAATATTAGAGAAAAATAGAGATTTTATGCACTAGTAGGAAAAATTTGAGCTTCTATATGTGCTTTGGAGGTTTAGATGTAATTGTATAGAAAAATTGAGCTAATGCAAGTGGTTTGATGACTTTGAATGAAAAGGTGAAAAAAAATTGAGCTTTTGCATGGGGGAATTTTCCAACTGCAAATGAGGGAAAAATATACACTATTGCATATAACATTCACTTTGGGTGCAAAGGGGAATTTTTTTTGTGCTCCTACATGAGATAAAGAATTGTTTATGTAAGGAAAACATTTTTTCTCACCTCAACAAGGAGTAGATTAAATCAAATTTATAATACTTAGCAAAAAATTCTACCACTGTATATATATAAAAACACAAAGGGTCAAGTTTTGCACGAGTAAAGATGTAAGTTAGGGTTTAAATCCTGAATTGCATGTGAGAACAACATAAAATTATGCATCAATGGGAAAAAATATCGATTTTACATGTGAAAATAAAATTCTTTCTTGACCATCCAAGTCAGGTTTTAAAATTGGACATGCATGTGAAGGTGGGTATTGCAAAGAAAATGTTAGTTGGGTTTTAAAACCCAAATCACATGTTTAGGTCATAATCAACACATGCATATGTGGTAAAATTATCTTCCATTACATATGTGTGGAAAAAATGATTCATGTGTCAGTTGGGGTTAAAACCCTAACCTACACATGAATGTTTTTAACAATGGGTATTGTGGAGAGGGTTATATAACTTGAGACAAAGATGTAAATAGATGTCATTTAGGGATTAAACCCCTTGTAATAATGCATATGGTAGATTGAGGATAGGGTGTAGGTTGGGATTTAAACATTGACTAACATCTTTTGAATATTATGGTGATGTGGCTAATGCAAAGGTTAATCACTACATGGAAGATCAACAAGATTTGAAATGCTAATTTGAAATATGAGCCTCAACACACATAAAGTGGGAGTCAACTTTTAAAAACCCATGGTCCCCATTACCAATAAGATAGGATTCAAAATTACCATAAATAGGACTTTAGATAAAATGGGATTCAACCTATCACTCAAATGGTAACATATAAAAATAAAAATCCCTAAAAAAAAGACAAAAAACTAAAAACAAAAAAAAAATCCTAAACATATTAAGCACATAAAGCTAAACAAAAAAGGTGAAAATAATTGCATACCCATAAATAATGATGATGAAGAAAATCAGACTGAAATCTATGGAGAAATCCAAGTATGAGATGACCAAAAGGGAAAATGAGTTCACAAGAAACTCAGACGACCAAGAAGAAGAAGAGATTGATAAAAAATATAAAATAAAAGTGATTAAAAACCAACTTAAGATCCATTTAATCACTATAATAAATGAAAATAATGTGGAATCAGGAATGTAATGGAACTAAAAGAAACACTACTACATCATCAAAAATATTTTACCAAAAGAATGCAAAAACTCTAAAATTCAACACTCATGGACCTACAGAAAAAATGACTAACTGAAAAAATTAAACCCTTTTTTAAATTTTAACCTTTGTAATAATGGAAAATGTATCCCTCTTCATTTACACACTTAATGTGAGAATGATTAACCTTAAAATGGACCTGATTTTTCCTTTATCTAAGTGTTGTAATGTGTTTTACACATTCACATTAGATTTAGGACCCTTTTAAGCTAAATGGACCTAATTTTGCCTTAATTTAATGTTTCAAAGTTTATTTATTTACAACTTCACATTAAGTTTTGGTAAATTTTTCATTTATCATTTTCATATCATCATTAATGGGACCATAAGGCCCTATATTATGCATCCTGAGTCTTATTTCAATTGAAATCTTGACAAGATCAATAAATATACTTAATTTTCTAACTCCCCAACATTTCCTCCACCTAAAAATGCTTGGTGGTACCCATACATCACATTGGGCGTATGAGTCCCATCTAGATAGGACCTATATGCCACAAGTGGTGTATGAGTCCCATTTGGCCCCTTTTTTAGAGGTTTGAGTGGGAAATCAGGGTTTTAACTTCAAATTTCATCAATGTCGGCCTATAGGATCAAATAAATAGTAAGTTGGATGGGTTGCCTATATAAAAATGGTCTCAAATAATTATTCCATTAAGCCTTAATGATATCAACATAAGGCATCAAGAGTTAAGCATTCCAAGACTTCCCAAGAGTGTCAAGAGAGTTTACAAGAGCATTTCTAAGGCCTTCAAGGGTAGATTTCTTCATCATTTGTTGCAACAATTCAATATCCATTATCATGTCAAGGTCATCAAGCATCAAGCATGTTGTTGAGCGAGTGTTTTGATGTAGCATTGAAGATCCATTCACAAGAATTATTTCACATCCAATTTGATATCAAGATCTACATTCTTCATGGCCACTTCATGTTAAATTGTAGATTTACTTTCCCAGAGATCATTCAATTTATCATTGTCTATGTTTCATGGTTCATGTATTTATTTCATTGTTTCATCATTTGGTTTAATTATCTGAATAGGGCTTGACCAAGGAAAACCCCTATTTCCTAACAATCAACAAGTTTCTCTCTCTCTCTCTACATGTGTGATTGCAGATCTAGGTGTCTTGGAGATTGTAGATCATTTGAAGATTGAGTTGTGAGATTGAGGAAATTTTTCAAGTTATCAACTTGTTTGTGAGATCAAAGAAGGTCACCTATAGGTTGCAAATTAGGGCTTCAAAACTAGAAACAAAGGTTGGAAGGAAGAGAGGAGATAGGAGAGCAAACTTGGGTATGTGTAGGATCATGATGGGCCAAAAAGTGGTGATATGATGGGTATGTGTAGGGTATGTGGTTGATGACATTTTTTTACCTAAAATTGATAAATCAAAAAGGGTTTTTAGAGGATATTCTCAACTTTCCATCAATATAAATTATGCTTTACTTTGAATTTAATAAACAATTATTATTCATTTTCTATTTGAATTACGACTAAAGTCCTGATTGATAGGCTGATTGAAAAAAATTTATAGCTTTCAAATGGTATCATATTTTTTGAATCTAAAACATTCATCATATTCTATGATTTTCATACTATAGGATTAAAAAAAGAAAAATTGAATTTCATGAAGTTTTGACCAAGTTAAGGTGGTCAGACATAGGAGTTTTTATATTTTTTAAAAGTTGTAATAAAAATTCATAATTAATTATTTACTTGAAAAAAATTACAAAAAATATGTATCACATTGGTACATGAGTCCTCTACTTATATCTAAAATATTATAAAAAATATTATCATTTTATTGTGCTTAGGGCGATTAGACGCATTACTTCTTATTTTTCCCTAAAATTTAAGTACTACTACATTGAAATTTCAAATTTTCACCAAATAGAATTTTTTTAAAATAAACCTAGTAGTTTAGAAACTAAATTTAATTTTCTAATAATTCTATTCTTACATTATTTTGAAATAATATAGATAACTTACTCAAATTTTTATGTCAAGTTTCCTAACTCTGATTTTTCTAAATTTTTGGCCACTTAAGGGCCTATTTTTTCCATGATGATCCTACACATACCCATTCAATTCTTGACCCTTCAAAAAATTAGAGTGGGATTGATATGCCACTTGTGGCTTATGAGTCCCAATATAGCAATTTTCCAGATTTCAATGAATTTAGATCAACCACTGGGAGATTCTAGCTTGGGCACACAAAACCTAGTCTAGGACTAAATCACCCAAATTGGCATATGAGTCCCAGTGGGCATCAAAAAACAAGATTTTAGGGCTTTAAAGCTTTTTGTAACCTCATCCTTCTTCTAGGTACACCTCTGTACTTTTGAGCAATCTTTTGTTTTGCATTTTAGTTTCATTTTTAGGTCATCTATTCAAATTTTGCACATCATTAGGTTTGATCATTAGATCTTGCATATTGCATATCTTTTCAAGCCCTAGCATGGTGGTGAACCCCCTTTTAGTCCTTAATCACACCCTAAGATACCTTAGTACAAGATCTCTTTCCCCCTCGCCATCTTTGCACTGAGATCTCTAAGGTTTGCTTGAATTAAACAATAGTGAAATAGGAACCCTATCCATTGTGCTCCATCTCCTCAAAATGTTCAGGGCGCCCTATTTTCATTGTTACAACCTTTTACATTTTTTTTCCTTTTACAAATATACAAAAGGAGAAAAGAATTAAATGCTCAAAATGAATTCTCAAGGTCTTGGATCATGCATGAGGGAAAATAATAATTGCCACATTTTGTATGCTTAGAGGATGTAGGCTATGAAACAAATAAGTATTGTAGGGGTTATCCCACAAATTAAGCACAACCAAATTTGAGGATAACAAGATACTATGAAACCCATGAAAATATCATCTTTGATCAATATCATATCTATTATAATGACATCCGCAACATCCTAGACCGCTTGTTTGCGACCGAAAACCACACCCATCATAGAAAGTGAAGAATTCCCATAAAGTAAAATATTTATATTCACTACCAATGAACAAAATCTTTTGAATCCATATCAAAATAAAAAATAATTGAAAAAGAAATATGTATCAAAAAATCAAGAACAAAGATCAAAAGCTATATGGATTAGAAAGAAATTTGCATTTATGAATCCAATCAAAGTGAGTCAACAAAATCAATCTATACATCCAAAGTAACATATTACATAAAATGGGTGTGTATCACCTTCACAATTATAAAAAAAATTCATTATCCCAAAAATAATGTTGGTCCTAACAAAAGACTAATCCAAAATCCAAATCAAAATTTTCCACTCAATCCCAATGTCCCTCATTCCAATCCAAATATCAAATCCTTACATCTAAAATCTAGCAATCCTCACCTCTACCATGTAAATCAACATAGCTTCAATATTAATCTAAACTAAATATTGGAATCCGCCACATCCTTGTAGCTACACTCTACCTAAGGAGATATGTTGCTACTCTATTCTAATGTTTATGATTAGACAAGTATAACTAAACTATTAAAGAGCATCATCAAAATTGTTCATTGTATACTAGTGCAAAAATCCTATCAAAGTAACTACATCATATAGGATATTATTTGAATGTCATGACTAAAGAATACATACCCACTACATCAGCTAACCAAGAATATCATAGCTAAAATCCAAAATTTTCAACAAATTCACAAAATTAGAAAATTTCCAAAATAAAAAATACTAAAGGAAAATAAGTATATCCAATGGTGAAAACCACTTCTTTAGGTCCTTTAGGCAAGTACCATGATGAAAACCCATCTATGGGCTTCATGTGTAAGTAAATTAGCTATGTGAATGTTAAAATTGGGGGTAAGTTGTCTCATCGATTCCACCAAACCTATCCATCATATCATATATTTTCATAATACCCATCCACCATGTTCATTTAGTCATGTTTCATGCATATTTCCTACTCACCATGGTCTTAGCAATGATTAGCAGTACACAATCCATATTTTAGAAAATTCTTGACATATAATTTTTTGGCCACACACCATATATCATAACTTCCTTACCTACATAGTACTACCTAGCCCATTTAATGGATCAAAGAAAAATATTATGTGATGCTTTCCTTGAATATCTCTCACTACCTAGCCCATTTAATGGATCAAAGAAAAATATTATGTGATGCTTTCCTTGAATATCTCTCCCTAAGTAATTCCATTGATTCATATGTTTATTAATGAATCCATCCAACCCATCAACAATTCCATCCAAACCACCCTATCTTTGTCTCCATGTTTGGTTTATCCCTTTCTATTAGTTCTACCATCAAGAGGAAAAATAAATGAAAATAGTTACCCAAACATATTCTCAATCCATAAGAATGATCCATAAAAAACATTAACGATGTTGAAGCCCTTAAATCTGAAAATACCCCATCCAAAACCTTCCATCCATACACAAACACCCATAACATTTTTAAATGTTACCTTTCAGTAAGTTGTGTTTAATATCCAATCAATCATAATCATGATATGTCTATCCAAATCCTTGTATTTTTTTCAGCATGCATCCTTTCCACATCAATAATTTGATCATCACCAATTAATCAATCAATATAGTTTTAGCTTGAATAAGGGAAAATTTAATCCAATCCTCAGCATTAATCTTTGGATCTATTAGTTGATTCAACCACTTCCATCCATCTCCCATTCCCTTGGTTTCAACATGCCATTGAATATAAATTTGTGTATTTTGCATGTTTTTTATTACTTTCTTTTTATGGGTTTGTTTTTTCCCTATAGTCTTAGTGTGTATTCCATCAAATTGTTATGATCACCTTTATTCTACATAAGATTATGTGCTAACAACAATGTGTCTACTAGATCACTAATATATTTAAAAAATTTGTGTGTAAGTTCATGAGCAAATGGTGTATCATCATCGTGATCATTTATATCATGGTGTATATAATGTTTTATATATTTTTCACCTTAAATGTGAAGTTAGTATGACAACATATATTCCTCATCCATTACATCCTTTACCTCATAATTTATTCATATTCCATTACGAATTTTGGTGTGTGATGACATTCTAATATTATTTCTTTAAATATAATATATTGTTTTTTTCATAAATAAATAATATATAAAAACCAAATTCATTAAAAAATCACATATTTCTAAATTAAAATAAAATATATATTTTTACTTTTTTATAAAAATGACAACCATTTTCATTATATAATTAAATTGGAGAAGCATTCTGCAATGACAACAAGGAGTGGAGTGTAATGGTGTGAGTTTGTTAACAAAAGTTCTTAGCTTTCACTTTAAATTTGACTATCATCTATGTGTAAAAATATTAATACTAAATAATAACATAATGAGACACAAAACTTATGTATCCATTTATGTAATAAATAAAATAGTTTCAAAGTAAAATGAAAAAAGTGCTCGTACTAGCACTTGCCTTCATAGTATTGTAATAAATGTATATCTTGTGAGGCGGTAAAGAATGTATCATTTAGTAGATAGACAATTTCACATGGCATAGCGATTTAGAGGTAGGTTAATGACAGTTTGAGACCAACAAACATTGCAAACTTAATCTATTTGAGAGAGTGAATATTATATTAATTTTATAATTGTATATTTTAGATTTATAAAAGAATATTATATAAAATTATTATTAGACATTTAGTTATGAATATTTGTTAAAATAATTTTATTTTAATATGAAAAAATTAACTTTAGGCATTAAATTTGATTAAGCTAAATTAATAAATAAATTATTATAAATATTACTTATTTTTAGTAAATAAAAGTAATAGAAAATAAACAACTTATAATAACTAATGCCTATATTCTAACTTAATAGGAGGAAATGAAAGCTACATATTAAATAAAATTTACATATATTTTACAAATATTAACATATTAATACAAAAATTATATAATCAAATGGCAGTTACATACATGTACATATATTTTGTAAATATTAACCTATTAATAAAAATAATACAGAATCATTTAAAATACATAACTATATTCTAACCTAGTGGAACAAAATAGTAGTTACATACACTTATTAATGTTGGATAAAATATGAATACACCTTATATTTATAATACATATATGGAAGCAAGCTAAAATCCATTCCTAATAAAAAAAGAAAAAATAATAGTTCACCTTTGTTTTTTAACCAATCATGTTCAATATTTTATAAAGTTAAATATTTTACATGTTCACTTGAAGAAGATTGATTTTATTTGAAAATTGATATATATATTTTTTTGATAAGTCAACTTACTAATAACTCATTAAACAAGAAAAACAAAACCCATTACAATAATATTGACTTTACAGTAAATAAAATAACTCCAAATTGATATCGTTGAATTAAGATATCTATATTAGTATTTTTTATGAATAAGTATTTATGTTATCATTTATAAAATAATATTTCACATATTTAAAAGGGTCGGTGATGAAAATACATGGAAGAGATCCAAAATTCTAAACCTGATAGTGATATTTTGTAGTTTACTGAAACGAAGCAGCCAGGAGAGTTGGAAGTTCCAATATTTCAAAAAGACCCATATTTAAAAAGGTCGGCAATGAAAATACTTGGACAAGATCCAAAATCCTAAAGCTGATAGTGATGTTTTGTAGTTTACTGAAACGAAGCAGCCAGGAGAGTTGGAAGTTCCAATGTTTCAACAAGACCCATATTTAAAAAGGTCGGTAAGGAAAATACTTGGACAAGATCCAAAATCCTAAAGCTCATAGTGATGTTTTGTAGTTTACTGATACGAAGCAGGCAGGAGAGTTCGAAGTTCCAATGTTTCAACAAGACCC
>VDFB02308712.1:0-10001 GCA_007258455.2 Sequoia sempervirens | reverse complement strand
CATCTGAAGAAGGTTTCCATGTGTCATTAGATTGCTGAATCTTGTATTTAGTAGGGTGAAAATCTAATTGATAATAGTTCATATCCTACCAAGGTTTTGCTAATATAGTTTTTAGCCCTCTCTTTTCTTGTTTCATCATGTTGAGCTAAGAGAGCCCCTAGAGCTACTGAGGTTGTTGAGATATATAATATCAACAACTTCTCTGCTATTGGAGGCATTAATATAAGGTGGTTTTCCTAGATAATCCTTTAGTTGCTAGAACTCTTTCTCACAATATTGATCCCATTTGTAGGCCACGCCATTGTGAAGGAGATGGGTAAATAGGTGACCCTTATCTACTAGTTGTGTAATGAACCTTCTAATGGATTGAAGTTTCCCTTGTAGGCTATGAAGTTAGTTAAGGGTCTACGATGGTTGCATTTCCATGATTGCTTTGACTTTGGTCAGGCCCACTTCGATTCCCCTTCGTGACACAATGTATCCAAAAAATTTACCTATAGTGACTCCAAAGATGCACTTCTTAGGGTTCAACCTTACCTGATTCTTCTCAAGTCTATCAAAAAAATTCTAGCACTTCCAGATATTCCTTCCTTTTTATTGATTTATCCAAGATGTCATCCACATAGTCCTCTAGGGTCATGGATCATGTCATGAAATATTAAGGTCATCACTCTTTGATAGGTCACTCTTGCATTCTTGAGACCAAAAGGTATCGCATTCCAACATTAGGTTTCCCACGGACATGCGAACACTGTCTTATGTTGATCTTTCTTATCTATCATTATTTGGTTATACCCTAAGAATCCATCCATGAGAGAAATCATTTCATGGCTAGTTGTCAAATCCACGATTGGAAACCTACTCAGGATAATCGATTGGTCTTATGATCCCTACATCAAGAAGCTTTTGTAACTCCACCTTGACCAATAATATGATTTGTGGATACATTTTTTACAAATTTTACTTCACAGGCTTTGTTTGAGGATGTACTATGAGATGATGGACTACGAATGATGTATCTAGCCTTGGCATGTATATGTAGGACAAAGAAAAGTTGATTTTTTTCTCTCTAAGGAAAGTCTCCATGTTTTTTTGTTCCTCATCATCTAGTGAAGAAGCATAGAATGTGACCTATGGTGCTTCATTTGTTCCCACATTGACCAGATTTGATGTCTCTACAAGTACTACCAATTTTCTTGATATATTGTAACACTAAGAAAATTGAATCCTTCATCCTTAGGCACCTCAGAGAGGTTTTCACCATTGGATGTGTCCTTTATTTTTATTGTTTTGCAATCAAAAAGTGACACACTGTGGTTTTTACTTGGAGATTAAGTATTGATTCTCAAATTTTCAATTTTGTGAATGGGGGATTCAATTGTATCACCATAGTATGCTTGTGTATCTAGCTCAATGTTGAATCCTTCTTTGTGATCTCCAAACGGTATGTGGCCTTAGAGCCCCATAAATTTAGAGATAGCCTCATCATTTTCAAACAAATCAAGAATTGGTGGTCCTTGTTGGTTCCAATTGATGAGTTGAGGATAGATAAGTATCAGTTCAGTGTTTTGGATAGAAGGTGTGAAGGATGTTGTGGTGACCATGAAAATGGAGGTATCTTCAAATAGGTTTATGATGTAAAGGGGGAGTCATTGATGTATTGATCATTTGATGTATTTAACCAAGAGGAAGATTCAACTTCCTTAATTGAAGTACCCTTGCCAAGAAGGGTCACTTTGCTTGACGTGTATCCAAGACCAAAATTCTTTAGACGTTTCTCAAGGATGATATGTGTACACATGTAAAAATGCTTGACGCACATCACATATCCTGAAATTGCATTTTTCCATTATTGATATCATTTCACTTCATTTGCATCATTAATCCCCTTTTAACATCATTTATATCATTTAAACTTATTTCCCTCTATTAATTAAATAATCTTGAATTGGTTAATTAATTCACTATTTTATCGGTGGTATTGGCATGGTGTGATGGTTTAATGGTGGCATTGTTGTTCTTGCCACCAAGGTTCAAACCCCATTGGGGTGGTATTGTTGAATGGTTGTATTTCGGTTCATAGCTCCGGTCAAAAGCGTTTACCCCTTGAATAAAAAATAAAAATCACTATTTTATCACCCTAGTTCAATAATTTTAATTATTTAATCAAGATCATCTAATATTTCTTCTAATCCCATAAAATTAAATAATCTTAATTATTTAATTATCCCAATCTTTTTCCTCCAATGGAATATTCTTTTAAAAAGAATGGCATATCCTTATCCTCCATAATTAAATATTTCTAATTATTTAATTATCCTAATTTCCCTCAAAATATCTTGACTTATCTTAGACATAATCCATTAATAAATAAACATTTTATTTATTAATGAATTGTATCTTGCACATTCCCCCAATAATTAATTAATTGTATCATGCACTATTCACTCAAATTTTAATTGACACTCTCTATCAGTCAACTGATATTAATTGAACACTCCTTTGATCAATCAATTCTCTTAACTCCCACTCATTTGAAGTCTTTTGATCAATAAATTGACTTAACACTTCAATCAATATCTCATACAACTAGTTAACTGGAATCTTGTAGCCAGTTGCAATTAGTTAACTGGGCAATCAATTCCTCTCATTCATTCTTAGAATTTGATCTCAAATTAGCACCTCTTAATCCAGATTGTTGATCTAGTTTCCTAAAATCTATAAAATAACCCTTCATCCTTCACATTCATTACCTGGAATTTTCATAGCTAAGTCGTGTCCATTTGAGCATTCATCTTGACAAATTGAGAGCATTTATCATTGCATCTAGGTCATCACACATCAATCTTTTGCAAGCTATCATGGAGGCTTTGTGTTGAAGCAATCCAACATTTCAACCAACATAAGTTACTCCACAATGGGATGGTAAGACTGTTCAAGTTTTTGGATTCATTTGTTTTAATTTATTTATCTAATCCTTGTGTGAATTAATGACTTGATTGCAATTATATCTCATTAGTATGTGGGCTATATTTCATGTTTTTGAGTTCTTTGTTTGAATTCATTGTTGATAATCCATTCCACTTTTACCCCTTACATTAAATGGCACGCCTAGTGGGACCCACTTTTACCCCTGATCTAATGTTCTTATCAATTTTTTTATAAGTTGCAGTTTTTTAGAGCAAGGTTGTATTTTATAGATGTCATTATCATTAAAGGGGTCACTTTTGTTCAAAAATTTGATCACGACCATATCAGAAAAGGCTCGCTATTGTATCAAAAGAAGTTCACTATTGCATAAATAGGTCATTGTCATCTAAGAACAGGGCCACTATTATACTGAATAGAGTCGCTATTGTATCAAAAAAGGGTCGCTATTGTAGATAAAAGAGGCACATTTGTCTTTTTTTTACGTACTATTTCTCTTTCAAACTTTTGGATTTTGGTTTTCTAACCCTATCCCTAACCTAGTTATTTTTTGTTGATTAAGTGAGATTGCTCTAACCTAATTGTGCAACTCTTATAGGGTGAAGGAAAATCATTATCAACTTATAATCCATTAGTTTTATAGGATGAATGATTGAAGACAAATCAATTCCAAACTACTAACACTTTGCTTGCAGTCCTTTGTCCATGAATCAATTTACTCAAGCATTATGTTTTTATCTTGTTAGAATAGCAAACACTTAGTTTGGTGCTTAAAAAAATGAATTTATTTGAAGTGTATTCCATGCTTGGCAAGTTGAATGTGCATCCTTTCCCCTTGGATCATCAGATGATCCTGGGTGATGAGAAACATCTTGGACTTCACACTTTTTTGAGTTGCCGAAGGCAACTTGTATACATATCATCTCCCCTTGCATCATTCAATGATATTGGGTGACAAGAAATATCAAGAAACTAAGCCTTCCTTTTTTTAGTAGAGAGGCATGCCTTTGAGACACATCTTGTAATGGAGAACTCAAGGCAACCTCAAAGCATGTGTTTAGGTGGGCTATATTAAAGGGTGTGAAAGAGAAAGCAAGTAATAATTATTTGGGGACGTTATACCTTGCATGTTGATTTTGATGTGGGTGTATAGACCACACGTAGGTCAGCTAGAGACTTTTGTGGCTCACGTATGAAGTATACCTCTGGTATACACTGAGTCATTACAAACCTTTGTACTTAGAAGCCAAAGCCAAGTTTTTCAAAACATTTCTTGAGAAGGTGTAATGGGATAGATGGTCATTCCATGAAGATATTCATCATGTACTAATTGCTTGTTGAGGTGGCAAACACCTTGTGAGGATATTTTTTCCTTTCAAGGTAGGAGGTGTATCGTGTATGCGTGCATACTCTAGTCATCCATTTAAGCTAGGTATTTTATTATGCAGACCCGACTCAAGAGATGTATCCACTTGACTAAATAGGAATGTGTTTATCAAATCTTGCTTAGTAAGATTTATGGAAGAAATCTTGTGAAATATCACCCTTAGATATTGAGTCAGTTATTGCATAATTTTTTTGTTGTGTGTATCACTTCCTCTTTCAAACACAACACCTTAAACATCATACCTAAATTTCCAACTTGCAAAATTTTCAAAACTGACATCAAACTAGAAATTAGTAAATAGAGTCGCACTTGTCAAAAAATTGAGTCATTGTTGTGTATCATATTGCGTCTGTCTCAGAATCTAGTCGCTATTGTTCAACACCTTCTCGCACTTGTCTAAGTATTTCATCGCTATTGTATTGCATCCAATCGCTATTGTACAATTGGGCACTATTGCTTATTCTACTCATCTTCCAATCACAGTGTCTAAACAAAGTCGCTCTTGTCATTATTGTCGCTACTACCTTTGTAAAAGCTTGCTATTGTCTCAGATTCTACCGTAGCTTTTTGAAACAACCACCTCTTTTGCATTCTTTCTTAGCTCAAACTATTCAAACTTTGTCTCAAACCTAGGGTTTATCAACATAAACCTCTTGGGAAAAAACATCAAATCAGATCCGCATTAGAATTTATCAACATCCTTGGACATCATTAGTCTTTTAGACCATCCTCTACATCATCATCATAGATCAAACATCAAACTAGTCTTTCGACACACATCAAAACACAACCTATCAAACCTCATCATCTTGCTAGAGTCTTTATCAATCAGCTTATCATCTTGCGGTCTTGTCAAATTTAGTGGACATTATCCTCTCCCTAAGTTTCTAGATTACTATCATCCTCCCTTACACTCACAAGCCTAGTTCAAGTAGAGAAATCAACTTATCCTTCATCAACACTTTTGAGACTTAGAAAACATCAATTGAGTCTTGTCTATACTTGTTTCCATAGACTATCATCATCTCTAAACATCCAAAAAATCCACTCTCACCTTCATCATAGGGTTGAGTATCAAAAACATAGCATCATTCTTAAGCATCCAAAAATCCAAGATCAAACTTTTTTATCAAACTATCCCAAAATCAACATCAATCAAACAACATCATTTTTCCAAAATGTTTACCAACATTCCCTTTGTACATCATTTTACAAACCAAAATCTCAAACCAAAACATTACCACACTTTCACAACTTGCAATCTCTAGTTCTACACGATACGGTGTGCATGTTTATGTCAACTACTAGTTCTCAACATAGAAAGAATATGGCAGCTAACACAAGTAGCTCTAGTGGACCTACCACCACCAATGTTGAAACTCCAATTTCTACGCCATGGGGGTTGATCCTAATGAACCTCTAGTTTTCTCAACCCCTCAAACAAACACTAACATTACCTCACAACCACCAATGTTCAATGCTCCACCACCACTTGATCTCAATCCATCACAACATGATACCAACATTCATCTTCAACATCAATGAAGATTTGCTCGATAACAAAACCAACCCCCTAATCCTTGAGATATGATCATAGAATATGATAATAGTTATGTGAAAATAACCGAAGATGAAATTCTAGAATACACCCAAGACCCTAAAATTCAAAGGATAATAGATAAAATACTTGGAACAAATCCTAATGTACACTTCCTAAAACTTGCACAACATGGTGCCAAGTTACCCATGGACTTTAATGTGGGATATCTCAAAGACCTAAATCTTATTTACATGGGTGATGATAAGGTTGTGAGACAAATCCTAAAACCAACTGTAGATCCAAAGATACCATCCATCTTTACCATGTCAAAAGCACCAATCAATGAACAACCTTATGGACAACATATTGACAATCCACTATATAGACGTACATCTCAAGCAAAACAAGCAATGGTTGCTCAACATATTCAATGGAATCCAAGCACCATGGCAGCTCAAAACATGCCTCAACAATCGACCAATCCATTCTCTACACCACTTGTAACATTTGATCGTCAAAAAATACATGGATGCCTAATATATCAAGAAACCCATATGAAACATCCTTGTAACAAGGACAAAATGTTAACATGAAAAATATGGAATGGGTAATCTTCCTCCTAGACCACCACAACACACACCAAATCAACAACCCAACACTCAACCACAACTTCATGCCAACATCCCACCACAATCACAACACATGGCATCACCCATGTATACCGTACCCAATCAAAACAATCCACCCTTTCATACACAACAACCTCCTCTTCATCAAACAACATATACTCATAACCCTCAAGATCAAATCATGTATCAAAAAAATACTCAAGATCAAACACAAACACAATACATGCAACAATAACAACCCCCATACTATGACCCTCCATACAATGCACAATATCAGCAAGGGTTACAACAACAAAATCAGGATCCTAATGTCATGCAAAATCAATATGGTTCTTCCTTCATTCAAAACCCCCAACAAAAAAAAAACACACATCCACAACATCAAACCTTCTTCCCACAACACCAAACCCATAATCCACAACATCAAGCATTCATACCTCAGATACAACAATGTGTCCCTTAACAAGGTATTCCTCAACAATAATGGGTTCCTCAACAACAATTTATTCCTCAACAATAAGGTTTCCGTCAACAACAAGGTATTCCTCAACAACAAGGTATTCCTCAACAATAAGGTGTCCCTCAACAACAAGGTGTTCCTCAACAACAATATACATATAGCATGCAACAAGGTCCCACACCCACGCAAAACCCATCATATATGGGACACCAAGGCTACAACATGATTAATCCTCAAATGAACACACCTAGTAACTATATAACCTTGCAAATTCAAAACCTTAACCAAAGGATATCAAATATACAACTTGGGAAACCCAAGAAGAGCTATGTATTACAAGACATATGTCCATATCCATTTGATCACAGCATATCAATGATCCCCTTTCCGAAAAAAATTGAAATTATAAAATTTGATAAATATAAAGGAAGAGGGGACCCAATCGAACATGTGTGAGATTTTTCAGTAGCTTGCATGGAGGTTGCTAACAATGACTCTTATCTATTGAGACTTTTTCCAAGAAGTTTAGGAGCTGCAACTATTGAATGGTTCTCTCATTTACCACCTGGAATTAAAACTTTCGATGAGCTATCCAAGAAATTTATCAACCATTTTTCATATAACATCGAACAAGATGTTATGGTTCCTGACTTGTATAAGATAAAACAAAACCAAGGGGATTCATTTGCTTCTTACTTGCAAATATGGAGACATAAAGCGAGTAAATGCAAATGGTTTGTTCCTAATAAACAACTTGTTGAAATCTTTATCAAAAATCTTCAAACTAGCATAATCTATCAATTTATTATGCGTTGACCTAATACCTTTGAATATATCATTGAGAAAGGTTTAGTTATTGAAATATCTCATCACGAAAGGTTTCATCAAACTTTATAACAACAAAGACCAAGCATCTGCTTCAAACAATAAACCTTGCATTTGGGAAAAGAACAAAAATGTCACAAATGATGGAGTGGTCGACACTAAGTTTTTTTGAAACATACAACCACCTCCTAACAATCCCAAAAACAATGTCCAAGCCAATCAAATGAATTATCCTAAAAAAAATCAACTTACCTACCCTCAGAACAATCAACGAACAAATCAAACTCAAAACCCTCAAAGAGGACCACCAAGACAAAATAACCAAAAGAGAAGAAAGTACACTCCATTAGGAGAACCTCTTAAGGTGGTTATGTGAAAACTAATTCAATAAAATCTCATCAAACTTCCTAATCAAACAAATTACAAAGAGCCATAATTTAAACCCCCATAGTACAATGACAATGATCAATGTAAATTCCATCGAATCAAGGGTCATAAAACAAACAATTGCATGAAACTAAAGAATCTCATCCAAGACTTAATTGAAAAAGGAGAGGTTGATATCGAGAATAATCCTAGAACCTCCAAAAATAATGGCATGGGTATTTACAAGGATCCAATCTCAGGCCATTCTAAGTGGAACGACAAAGATAAAGGGTAGGATTACCAAAAATTTGCTTACACCTATGACACTGGTGTAGGAACCATCAGTAAAACTGATAGCAATATCCATATTGTAACAATAGTTGGTAAGAATCCTGAGTGTAATATTACTACACAAAGAGGGAAGATTACCATCCAAGGAGCTCTGCTTCAAACAAAAGTTTTCATCAAACCTTCAAATGACTATAATCTTGTTGAACAACTAAAGAAAACTCCATCCCAAATCTCAATCCTTGAGCTTCTCAAGCTATCCCCCACACATAAAGAGATTTTGGAGAAAGCTCTCCTTGAATCTTTTGTACCTAATGATATCAACATAGATCAGTTTCAGTTTATGGTTGGGCACATTGCCTCTACACATCACCTAGTCTTTTATGAAGGAGACCTTCATAGAAAATCATTTCATAACCAAGCTCTATATCTTGAAGTTTGTATCCACTAGCATAAAATAAAAAGTGTCTTGATAGACGGTGGTGTAGGATTAAACATCTATACCTTGAAATTGGTAAAATAGCATAGATATTTTGATGACATTATTAAGAAAAGAAAAAGCATCACTATAAGAGCCTATGCTGATTACGAGAGAAATTTTGAAGGTACCATTAGATTTCATGTTCAAGTGGGACCAATGATAGCAGAAATAACCTATCAAGTACTAGATCTTGAACTACCCTACAACCTTCTCTTGGGATGCCCTTGGATCCATGCTATGCAAGTTGTCACTTCGACATTCCATTAATGCCTAATATTTCCTTATAGTGCAAGGAAGATACAATATATGTTGATCCAAAACCCTTTCATTACTGTAAGAGCTTGGAAGAAAAATACAAGAAAATATTTGAAGTTCCCAGTAATAATATTTCTTTCATTATTTTTCCTACATTTATCCATCATCCCTCACGTCATCTTCACAACCTTCATTATCCTCCACTCCATCTTCATCATCCAATCCACCTTAGTTTGACCTCGAGATCTAGGTACTTGACAATGGTTGTGGAGACTATCACTTTAATCAATTTTCTACATTGGAAAGCTTCCTCCATCACCAAAAACCTATGGGGCACCAAAGGAAATCAACAAAGCTAAGCATGTCACTGTTAAATTAAAACCTACAGTATTCACTAAATGGGGAGACATGAAATGCAAAGTGGTGTTGAAGAAGACCTCTCTACATGGCTCCACAAAGAAGAAGAAGAAGAAGAGGAAAAAAAATAACAACCTCCAATCCCTGTACATCCAAATAGTAAAGGTTATCAACTTGCTAAAGGTATGGGATTCACTAGAAAAGGTGGTCTTGGTTTGAATTAACAAGGTATGAGAGAGCCTATCATCAGGAAAAAATGCAATAAAAATCAAGGACTAGGCTATGGTTTGTTGGGCACTGTTACTCCTAACGCTAAAATAGGCCTCTTGTGAGGAAGGTTCTTCTTTTATCGTGGTTGAGACTACGGATGACTATGATCCTATTGATAAGATATATACATCACATACCTATTTGGAGACACTGGCATAAATACCCTTACCACCCTTTACTTTAATGCATCATCCCAAACACATGAACTCCAACTC
>VDFB02308706.1:0-17530 GCA_007258455.2 Sequoia sempervirens | reverse complement strand
ATCATCTTTAATATCTCATATTTTCCAACCTAAGTTGAATTTCTTTATTTGATTCATAGTCAACCTCATCCAACTCCTTCTTCTTACCTCATACTCATCAAGAAAATTAACCCAATAATCTCTAGGTTAGGAACATGATGGAACCCAAGGACTAATTGTAGATTGTTCTTTACAAAATATTTACTGTCAAAAGGAAATCTTGCATCATAGAATTGCAAAGTATATTTAACCAAGTCTCTCTCAATTTTGAATACATTCGACATAGAATTGCAAGAAAAATAACCAAGTTCAATTGGGAACTGTGTGCCGACCTTTTTCCTTTCTTGGCATCGCTTATTCACTTCTACCACTTGCTTGCAAACCTCTATCAACACAAACTTATCTTTAGAAAACTTCGGAAGCTTCAATGGGGTACCATCAAACCTTTGATCCTAATATAAGAAAACCTTTGGAATTGTATAAAATGACTTCCATAGGTATCAATTATCTAAATGGTTTTAGGATTAATTCTAAAGCCAATGTCCCCTTGTATCTCTCGAGTTACCCTCATGGTGAAAGTGTCATTGACTCTGTTGTGATGATGATAACTTTTCCCTAATTGCAACTTATCATAGTGATCAAATATTGGAACTTCATCGCATAGAGCTAGACTTGGCCTCAGTCTAGGCCAAAGTCTAGTGTTTGCAATAGCATAGATTAAATATGAGGATATATAAAAGAAACTATTGACCTAGAAATTGGTAATCATATGATGCACTTGGTCACATATGAGTTGTGCCTAATCCAAGAATTGGTCTCCTCCAATAATGATATGAACAAAGAAATACATCCATTATTCAAATTGATGAGCACTCTCATTCCCCCTTAGCTTATGAAGAAGCACATTTATATTAGAAATCTCATTTATGAAGTGACTCCTATGCAAATTCTTGGGTAGTTGAGATTTACCCCTCTTAGGCATGGAAAACCGCTCCTTGGCAATCACATTCCTATACACCCCTTTCCTTTTTGAAAAAGTAATTTGTAATGAGGTGAAATCAAAAGTGAAGTATTTCTCTCTTTCTAGAATTTTTAAACAAGAAGAAAAAGTAGCTCTTTGAATCCTTACCATCAACCAGTTATCATTTGTCCTGACTTCTTATGTTTCAAGGTCATAATGAGTAATACATTCCATTATTAAATCTGGGCATTGAATAGCCATTGGGAACACATCAGCTTGCATCAATCCACTCTCTATTAATCTGTGTAATGGGAATTGGATTAGGTTTCCCAATTCTATCCCAAAACTCATTTAAACTTACATGTCCTAACTTGGTATCACCTATCTATGACATTGTGTTGGTTAAGCCAAAAACATATTCATAACCTTGATACTTATACTTTATTTTGACCAAAACCCTAGGGTACCCACCCAATTATACAGAGAGAAAAACTTATGTTGGTGTAATTATCCACCCTAGAGCATAATTACACTATTTTCTAGTAAATTATGGCTCAGTCAAGAAAAATAGTACCTCAATTATGCTTAGAGATCCTTAGAATCACCAGCTGAGCAAGTTTTCCTTTTTTCTCCACTATGATTCTTTCTGTAGTCAGTATTAGAATGCACCTTCTAAATAGCTCAAATCACTTTAAAACATCCATAATTAATGTTTGAGTGGGTGAGTAGTTAAAGTACCCCTTTCTCAGGTTGGCACGTGTAAGCTTTCACATCTCTCCATTTACTCTAACCACTTTTTAAATATTTGAAAGGGAATAGCTAGGGATAACTTCTTTGGTGTAGCAATTGGTTTCAACAACCTCATCAGAAGCTGACAAAGGTTTCAAAACTACTATAAATTTTTGAAGTGTTTAATCTCCAATCTAATCTTCTTTACATTGCTTCTTGGAACAAAAGGATTTGATGATAAGCTTTCCATTGGAAGAAAGGGGAGTTTTGACTATTAGGAATCGACAGAGGTTTCAAAACCTCTACAAAACCTTGATATAACTTTAACTTTGACTTCATCAGAACTTGCAAAATTTGTGACAAGTACTTTGGGCTCTGACAAACTTCTCAAAACTTTACAAAAGATCAATTCCAAGGGATAAATTCAACTTAAAATTTAAATCATCGAGTGGGGACGAGGTTGTGATAACCTAGATGAGACCCAACAAGGTTTCAAGAACCAAGGGAAAGACCAACACCTTTTACTTAGACTAAAATTTGGATGAGAGACTCAATTTTTCACAGGGGATCAAAAACTGTAGTAGCAACATCCAAATCTCCTCCAAAATCTTCCTCCAATCATCCATCTAATTATCTATCTTTCAAATCTATTTTGGGCCCTTATATCCCAAAATTAATTATTATAAGTTCTCCATCATCTGCTCAATAAATTTTTGGCCCTTATATCCCAAAAT
This sequence comes from Sequoia sempervirens, assembly GCA_007258455.2. Classification (NCBI taxonomy): domain Eukaryota; kingdom Viridiplantae; phylum Streptophyta; class Pinopsida; order Cupressales; family Cupressaceae; genus Sequoia; species Sequoia sempervirens. Next base: position 15,127 of record VDFB02308706.1, on the reverse strand, counting down.
CCATGTCTACTCTTCCATCTAAATCTCAAAATTTAAAATTAACTTCTCTTCCACCACTCCACCACACCTCAAGTTATGTGGGAATTTTAATATTACCAACATTTTCATCCACTCATCCACAAGTATTCCAACATCCCACCTATTATCCAACATATAATTTCGATCCTTCCATCCCTATCATCCAAACCTTTGCATAGATACTCATCCTCATCCATCTCCCCATCCATTTCATCCCCCTTACCATCATTTTACCAATATTTATGTGCATACCTCCAATTGTCATGGTCCATTATAACACATATTTAAGGGATACCATCCATGGAAATAAAGGCTTGATTCCTTCCTCCATCTCCCTGTCACCCATCCACTATCTTCCAAATCCACTTATCCTCTTCCCTATCATCATTCTCCATCCAAACTATTCTAAAAAAAAATTTGTTAAAAAAAAGAAGCAAAGATAAATAATTTTTCCAATGGTGAAAACCACTTTATGTGGCACCACAGGCAAGTACCATGATGAAAACTTGGCAAACATGCATCATGTATAATCCCCAATCCTCTTGCACTCTACACTTGGGGGCAAGTTCCACCCACATTATCTTACCTACATCCTCCAATATCCTCCATCCCATATCCCTCATCCTATCTCCTTCCTCCCATAATATCCAACTACATCCTCCTTTCCCACTTTTGATCTTGATAAGGCTAGGGGAAAAATACCTATACATACATTATCCCACCTACCATATCTTATCCACATCCTCCATTATCATTCAACCCATGTCACTCCTCCTATCTCATTCCTCCCATAATATTCAAATCCATCTTCTCTTCCCATATTTTATTTTTATATGGCTAGGGGAAAAATACCCATACATAAATCATACATGTTATCCTATATACTACATCTTATCCACATCCACTAATATCCTTCATCCCATATCACTCATCCCATCTTCTTCATCCCATCCCATCTGAATCCATCCTCCCTTCCCACCTTTGACATTGATATGGCTAGGGGCAAAGTATCCATACATGAGCTTCATCCATGCTATCCTATCTATTGTATCTTATCCATATCCTCCAATATTTTTCATCCCATATCCATCATCCTATCTCCTTCCATCATTTCCACCCATCTTCTCTTCCCACCTTGATCTTGATAAGGAAAAGGGAACACATTTAAATATGCTTTGGAAAACTCTCAACATGCCCATCCTTTGGTCACACACCATATACTATCATGCCATTTCCTACATAACATTATCAAACCTTGTATCTTGGAGAAAAGATGCCATTCCTTTGCAACATAGTCCTTGGAGCTCTGTCCTCTGATCTTCCATCCAATATCATCTTATCTCCCATTACCATCCTTACACTTAATACAGTAAATTTAGAAGCAAACATATAAGCATAGCATAACTACTTTAATTAAATAGATATCTGTAATATAAATCTTAATATTATATCAATAAATCTTGAAAAATCCATATCTAGTATGATTCTACATGTATCAATTGTCTACATCAATTTTATTGGTTACAATTATAAAGTAGGGTTATATATGTGCTTTTACCCTATTTCTCAAAGATGTGTACATAACTACTAACCTACAAAGGTGCATGTAATACAATTATCCCTCAAAGTTGTACACATGAGTCAAATTACTTACAAATATGTGCATAGAAATTAATTTTTTATAAAGAAACCAAAATATGGGAGTAACTTACAATGCTACCAACAAATTCATATGCATATTAATGAGATAACTAGGAGGAAGGTAAACCACACTCAAAACTAGAATTAGAATCAAATTCATGAATAAAAGCACTCTCATATGTAAGAATATCATCATGAAGAAATACATGTGGGTAATCATACATACTAGAATTCATACTCTCTCCTTTATTTACACTTTATGTTGATCTTGAGAATAATTGGGGTTCTTTTATTTTTGTACTTTCACATGTGCTAAAGAAAAAAGTGAATGACAAAGATTATAAAATCAACAAATTAGGAGGAACCAAATATTTTATTTCTTAATCACTTGATAACATTAACATGGGTTATCTTTGATGTTACCAAAAATATTCTATTATTATGAATAAACTTCAAAACTTGATGAAGTGTAGAAGGTACATCACCCATGTCATGGATCTATTGACAACTTTAAATAACATAATACACTAACAAACTAGGCATCACATGGAACATGTTATCAAAGATAAGAGATCTAAGAATGATGAGAAAAGTAAAAAATCAAGAGGCTCCTGAACTACATTATGAAATCCCTTAATAGAGACTTCAAATTTTGGTAAATTAATACAATTAACTTTGATCATATTCAAAAAAAAATTAATACAAATGTTTATACTAGACCCATTATCAACTAATTCTCATTTGATCTTAATATTGCCATATTTAACAATAGCACATAATGGTTGGCATTCTTGAATAACATGGAGAGGAGGAAACTCATGAGGCACAAATGAAATCTTAGAGTTATTGATAGGTCTAGATAATGGCTTAGTTTCTATTGTTTTTATACCTATTTTAAGATACTTTTAAACATATTCTCCAGAGAATGTTTCTACACTATGTTATCCTTTTTATCCATTATGCAGACTTAAACCTTAATTATGATGATGGAATTATGATTATAATATATTAGTATTATATGGTTTATATGAATGAATGCATGGAATGTTGATGGAATGCTATGAGTTAATTGTGATAGTTATCCTTGTGTATGTATGTTTTGCGGAATTAACTTATTTGCAGTTGAAAAGGAATCATAGCACAACAGTTGCAAGGTGAACTTGTAGCTAAAGTGATGACTGGACACCAAAGAAGGGGAAGCTCCAGGTTAAGTTGAACATGGTGATCATTGATTAGAGGCAATTAATGAAGATTGGACATGTGTTATTATAACCAGTTTAATAAACGCTAAAGAAGAGGTCTCCTTCACTGATGGAATTTTGAGAAGTGGTTGTCTATTTACATACAATTTTGTTTTGACAGAGTTCTAGTTCTGATAGGATTTCTCTTTCCTTTTCAGTTATAGGTTGAATAATTCAAATCTTAATTTCACGCTCTATTATCTAGGAGTGGAGTTAATGGTTTCAGTTAGTTGTTGCTTTCAATAAAGATTCCCTCTGTTTGTATATAACTGTTGGTTGAATCCATAAGATAGTTAGTTGGTTTTATTAGTTTTATGTTACTAGTTACTTTTAGTTTCAAAACATGAAAAATATTCCAAATGATTGATTCAAATATGGGGAAAGATCTTCTGTAATCTTTTACAATATGCAATGAATGGAGCTAATCTTATGGGATGCGTAAATTCTATTAGTTAGATTGAGTTTAGTTAAAGTGGGAATGGTTACTTGAGTAGGCCACTTAAGGTATTGTTCTTCACTTCACCTTTCAATTATTTATTTCTATTAATAGCTATTATTAGTTTATCATTGATTGGAATTCCATTTCTTGCTTATTATGAATGAATGCTTGTGAATGTGCATGTAATTGTTATTCGTAACACTTCGGAGGATAGTTTAGCTAAGTTATTAGTTTTTATTAAGCTTTTGGTTAATGTAGTATTAATTTATTAGCAGCAGTTCAGTTATAGTCTTTGTTGTAGGAACCCATAGCAACTAGTTTTGGGTTAAGTTTTTATTGTTTTGCAATTTGGTGAATTTCCAGCAAGTAGATTAACTTAAGTGGGATAGTTTAGGTAGTTTTAAGTCCATGAGGGCATACATAATGTTGCACCACCATAAGCTTACAAGCATTAGGTTGAAAATTTAATGTGCTCTCAAGCAATGTAGAGTTGTCTATTCAGCTAATTCAACCTCTGAATTGAGTAGATTCTACCAAGTTTACAATACATTAGCTTAGACTCTACATTTTTGGTGTCGTTGTTGGGGATGGTGCTATATTTATAGACTAGTTTTTATAGTTTTCATAGTTAATTTTTCTTTTCAAGCATTAGGATTGTTAGATACCGTCTTTTTCAACACTAGACATATACTAACATTGTGCAGGACCGTTGAATCTAAAGCTATATTTCATGTATGCGGAGGAAGAGAGATTCCTTGGGTAGGTTCCTTCCCTCCACACATTAGGAATTTATTGCATAAATTAGTGACCATAGTACTCAGAGTGAAGGTACTACTGAAGAAGAAATTTCCTTCTCATCAACCTCTAGCACACATACACGAAGGAACATACCGCACCATGAGTGATGCAGCAGATGATGATGATCCCTGACCAACATTTGAGTTTCCTATTACTAACCAGCAAAGGGCTATAGTGCAGAAGAACATTCCTCCTTTAGCCTTGCCAGTTTTCTATGGGTTAATGATTGAGTAGCTAGATACATTCCTCTTTGAATTTGATGTCTTATGCAGAAGTTATGACTATACTTCTTATGCACATAGGTTAAATATTTTTCCTGCCACTCTTAAAGATGCAACTTTGAGATGGTTCATGGGATTAGGTAAAGATGTTGTTCCTAATTGGGACACCATGAAGATACCATTTTTGGAGAAGTATTAGGACTATTGTAGAGGACCTGACAAGAGGAAAGATGATATATTTAGAATGACACAAAATAATGATGAGCCTTTAGAAGATTATGCTGAAAGATTTCAATTTTCTCTAAAGAAAAACCCTTGGAACAAGTTGTCTAAAGAGTCTCTCAAGTTAGTCTTTTTGAGGGGAGTTAATGAAGACTACATGGATGCCTTGAACCTCATTGGCCAAGGAGATATTTCTCAGCTACCATTTTCAGACATTTTTAAGGATTGTATAAATTATTCCAAGACCTTTACAAAAAGGCCAAGAGGATACATAACATCAGTTATTGGTAAATCATCTACAATGGTTTCAAAAATAGAGCTAAGCAATTTGTTATCCAACATGAAGGAGAATATCATCAGTCATTTGGAAACTTAGTTGGATACTCTTCACATTAAGAAAAAGTAGGAGGAAGTTGAGGCTATGCTTATTGAATATTGTCCAAGTTGCAGGCAACGAAAAGCAAATTGTAAATGCAAAAGAGTGGCCAGTATCCAACAGGATAAATTTGAGAAGCCTGATTTTCAACCAATTGAAGGAGATGATGGACATCTCTTTTATATAACACAAAGGATGCCATGGCAATAGATACAAGGTATGCCACAAGACCCCCTTAGCTTTAATTCATCCTTTCCTATTGGGAATCAAAAAAAATTTGCTTGGGACTCTTAGCCCTGGAAAGTAAACCAAAACCAGTGGCAGAACCCTCAAAAGTGGCCACAAGCTCAGCCAAATTCTTGGCCACAACAAAAAAATTTAGGGTTCCAATTATAATCCACAATGGCCAACCTATTGGAATAAGTGGCATCCTCAATGGCAGAAAGGTCAACAATGGAAACAACAAAATATGAACTATCAACATCCTATGCTCCCTCTACAACAACAACAAGCTCTAATTCCCCCATCAAATCCTACATTCCATCCAACCAAGCAACAAAAAATACCTACCCAACCTGCACCTAACCCTAACACTAAGCCTGTTCAGCAAGCTTATACTAACGAAGTTATGCAATACCCCACTTATTGGGTAGAGGTGAGTGATGTCCACCTCAGATCAGGAAAACAACTTGTTGGACCTTCATCTCCCCAAATTACAAAAATGGAGCATGAGGAATCTGTAGTTGAGGCTTTCGATAAACCATCTTTGGAACCTGAGCCAAATCCGGTACACCAAACTACCTCAAATCCCAAGCCACCTTTTCTTGAACACCTAGCTATGCAAAAGTATCACACATAGGCTGAGACAGAAATTTTAGGACAATTGAAAGATGTGAGCATCAAAATCCCACTTATCCAAGCTATCAAAGACATCCCTATCTATACCAAAATTGTAAGGGATCTATGTCTTAAGAAACTAGGCAAGAAAAGAAAAGATCGACAAACAGTTCATGTCTTGGGAAATCTAGCAAACATCATGTTAGGGAACATTACAGTCCCTACGTATACATATCTTGGTAGTCCAATTGTGGATGTTAAGATTAATGGGACCCTCATTAAAAATTCTTTGATAGACTTGGGGGCAACCATCAATGTCATGACAAAAGAAACAATGCAGTTTCTACAGTTGGTCAACCTCAAGCCCACATAAAAAAAATTGTAGTTAGTTGATAGGTTGACAATCAAGCCTGAGGGGATTATTGTAGACCTAGTAATTACATTAGATTCTTGGGAATACTCTATGGACTTTATAATGTTACAACCCAAAGTCAATCTTGCAGGTTACCCACTCATCCTAGGCAGGCCTTGGTTAGCTACAGTCGATGCATTTATAGGTTGTAGGTTTGGTAAAATGATAATATCCAATGGGATAGTTACAAAGAACTTAGTTCTTTATCCACCAACCCAACCATATGCAGACCTGGAGAACACCATTTGGCCAAATTTGGGTGAGGAGGAAGAGGATGACTATTCTCTGCAGACACTGATGACCATAGAATGCACCCCCTTCTTGGATGACCAGGATGTAGATGAGCTCATCGCTCACATAATCCAAAATGATTGTGGTAGAATACCACAACAACAAGATTACCTCATATGCCTACAAGACCCCTTGCAAAGTATCATACCCACCAATTCTACAGAAGAGATATCACATCTATTTCATTCGTTACTCCCTCAACAATGTTTGCCAATTATACCAAGCCTTGATCTCTCATTAGTTCAAGAGTCATCAAAGGAGTTGGAAATCATGCTAGGAAGGAAATTAAATATCAATAATGCCTTGAAAGAGGAGCAATAGAATTCTCTACAAACAGTGCTACAAGCACACTTAGTCGCATATGCATGGGTTACCATGATATGAAAGGCATAGATCTTGATTTATGTATGCATAAGATTTATATTAATGATGGCTATAGACCCATTTGGAAACCACAAAGGCGTATGAATCCTACTCTTAGAGAGATAGTAAAAGTTGAGCTACAAAAGCTCCTTGATGCAGGTTTTATCTATCCAATATCAGATAGTGAATGGGTCTCACCTTTGGTAATTGTTCCTAGGAAAGGTGGGAAATGGAGAGTCTGTGTAGACTATAGAGAATTGAATACAACCACTAGGAAAGACCACTTTCCTCTACCCTTCATAGATCAGGTACTTGACTCTCTAGCTAGTAAAAAGTACTTCTCATTTCTTGATGGTTTCAGTGGTTATAACCAGATTAAAATTTCTCTAGAGGACTATGACAAGACTACATTTACATGTCCTTGGGGGATGTATACTTACTCTATTATGCCCTTTGGCTTATGAAATGCTCCAGCTACCTTTCAAAGAACAGTACTCAACATATTTTCTAATTATGCACATGACTGCATGGAGATATACATGGATGACTTCACCACTTATGGTGAAAGTTATGAGGAATCTCTCAATAACCTAGAAAAAGTGTTAAAAAGGTGTAAGGAACACAACTTGTCACTCAGCAACATGAAGTGTTTTATGATGATGACATAGGGAATTGTGTTGGGACACTTTATATCTAGTGAAGGAATTCAGGTTGACCCACACAAGATAGAGATAATATCTACTTTACCTGTTCCTTAGAAACAAAGGGATATCAGGAGCTTCCTTGGTCATGTAGGCTACTACAGGTAGTTTATCAAATATTTTAGGAAGATTGTTGCGCCACTATTTGTTTTGCTGAGTAAGGACATTGAATTTGAATGGACCTCCAAGTTTCAACACTCCTTTGAAGAACTAAAGAAAGCTCTGACTCAAGCACCAGTGTTGAGAGGGCGTAATTTGACTCTCCCATTTCACATACATATTGATGCTTCAGATTTTGCAATTGGAGTAGTCTTGGGTCAGAAGGATGGCAACAAGGAGTATGCAATTTATTATATCAGCAAGAATCTTCAAGGAGTAGAGTTAAACTATATTGTAACAGAAAAAGAGATTCTTGCTATGGTCTATGCTATTAATAAATTCAGACACTATATTACCGGCTAAGTATTTTTCCATACCAATCACACATCAATCAGGTCTTTGACGAACAAGCCAGTAGTTGGAGGGAGATTGGTCAGATGGATACTTCTCTTATAGGATTTTGACATTAACATAGTAGATAAACCTGGTAAAGCAAATGCAGTGGCAGATTTCTTGTCAATATTGCTAATAGAATCAATTGAAGGAGTGGTGGATGATTCATTTCCTATGAACACTTTTTTGCTTTGCAAGTACAATTACCCTGGTATGCAAATATTTCTAATTATTTGGTCACAAGGTAGACTCCACTACATTTTTCACCAAGGGAGAAAAGATAGTTGGTTCATAAATGTTTTCCATACTCCTGGATATTTAGTTATTTGTTTTATACATGGACTGATAACATCATGAGAAGATGCATCAAGGAAGATGAGATCTTTGACATCATGAAGGCATGTCATGATGAGCCATGTGGAGGTCATTTTTCAACAAAGAGAACAATTTTTAAGATCCTCACAACTGGCTATTATTGGCCTACTCTGCATAAAGATGTTAAATACACCAAAAGTTGTGATAGGTGTCAAATAATGGGAAGTACAACAAAGAGTGATGAGATGCCCCTAAAACCTCAGTTAATATTGGAAACTTTTGACAAATGTGGTTTAGACTTCATTGGGCCAATCTCTCCCACATCAAACAAGAAGGAATATATCCTTGTTTTCACTAACTACTTGACACAATGGGTGGAAGTTAAGGCTCTATAGTTTTCCAGAGATGGTAATGTGGCTAAATTCTTATATGAAGATATTTTTACTAGGTATGAAGTACCTAGGGAAATATTCACTGATCAAGGGCCCCAATTTACTTTTGATCTAATTGCCAAGTTGGTTACAGAATACCAAATTAGACATAAGAAATCAACACCCTATCATCCACAGGCTAATGGTCAAGTGGAAGTCACTAATAGGGAGATAGAAAGAATTCTTATAAAAAAAAGTGTAGCTACATAGGAAAGATTGGGTTTCAAGACTACTTGAAGCAGTTTGGGCATTTAGAACTACATGGAAAACAACCATTGGATTTACACCCTATGAGTTAGTCTATGGGAAGATAGCAGTCCTTCCTATTGAATTTGAATATAAAACATTGAGGACAATAGTAAAGTTGGGAATGGATTTAACAGAAGCATAGAAGGAAAGGCTTCATTCTTTAAATGGGTTAGACGAGATAAGAATGGAAGCAATACATCATACAGAGGTAGTACAACAACAACGGATGAAATGGCATGGTCAATATATTAAAACAAAAGAGTTCACTGTGGGAGATTGGGCCCTAATATATGATTTAGGTATAAAGATGTCAAGGGAAATTTCCAGTCCAGATGGCTGAGCCCTTATGAGATTAGCAAGGTTTACCCTAATGGGGCAGTACAATTACACACCATTGATGCAATCTGGTTTTCCCTTCTTGTTAATGGCCATAGACTGAAGTTATACAAGAAACCATTACAAAAGGATGACTTCATATTTTCATTGACCCAACAATATGGCACTCTTAGTGAACTTGATACACAGAGTCCTACTTCAGTAATACGGGATATACCCAACAATTTTGGTGGCCCAGAGATTGAGTTACACAGCTTAGCCCTGAGCTTCCTTGGCAATAACTTTTCATGTTTTTTTCACACAAGCACACACTACATGTTATAATGATGTTCAAAATATCTTCATAGGGACCTATTATCAATATTCACAAGGGCCCTAAAGCCGAAGGGACTTGTAGCTTCACACTGTCAACATTCAGAATGGGACCTGACATTGCAGGTGCCTGTAGCAACGCCTGGCAGCCGAAAAAGAATATTCAATGCATTTGGTGTCATATGTACTGCAAGTTCATTCACATTCATTTCAAATATATTCACATATCATATCCATCATTTCATGCAAAATAAAGTGACATAATTATTTTATTATCCACTTTCATTTCACCTACTAAAGCTGTCAAATTTCTAGCTCATACTCCTCATTTTCATCCCATCGTATCCACTTGCCACCCACTATTCATTATCTTGTAGTTAATATGTGTCACATCCAATCAACGAAAAAATATATTCTTTCAATTTCCACGTGCGAAAGATGGTTATTTCTACAAGGCAATACTTAAGGTATGTTGTTAAAGATGGTTATTTCTATAAGGAATTGCTTAAGGTATGTTGTTATGATTGAATTAGTTTTATTTAAACTTTCATACAATTTTTCATTTAATTTCATGCATGCAAAATATTATATCTTTAATTTCCATCATTATGAATTTATGCCACCTCCAAATCATCAACGTGAAGTGAGGCCACTTCACCAATTAAGTTGGGGGGAGGGTACGCCTTTCTCGATCTTTTCACCAGTCCTTTCGAATTTTCCACCCACAACCAAATTTAATGAATACCATGACATGAAAAACCCTTAGTTATGTTTTATTTTTGCTACTATTTCCGCTTCCATTTTTAAAATTGCTAAAACTTAAAACCTTGAGAGCTTATAAGAACTTCAGCTTAGTTTAGACTAGATCTGGATTTAAAAGGGAATTTGTAGTTGCAATATGGTATAGTAGTAAAGATATGAGGAAACAAAGGTTTTGAAGTGGTAGAGCGGTTTGAAGGTGGTGGGAAGATTGAATTAAATTTTCAAAGCTGAATTTGGCATATTGAGCAGAGAAGAAAGCAAGGATGGGAGGAGATGTTATAAGAAGAGAGACAACAACTCACCAACAAATTTTAGACAATGCAACAGTATTTCCTATCTTCACAAGGGTTGGATGGCTTGAATACTTTCTAAAGTTAACAAAATTTATTGATGACTTAACAAGAAGATTTGTAGAAACTCTTCAATATGATGAAGCCATGGTAAAGGGACTTTCTGTAGATGTGTTTGAAACCACCATTGCACAAGTTACAGGACTAACAAGGAGAGGAACAAAATTCCCAGCTTGATCTGATGCAGTTACAGCTCAAGAAGAATTTTACATAAGAGGAGAGGAATTGGATTCCTCATCACAAGGTACAAAGAGACTTTCTCTCCACTAGTTGTGGGCAAGATGTGCCTCTTATATTATTAGATATATTACATGTGATGGTAGACAAAACCTTTTGTATATGACCCATTTCAAATTGTTAAGTAATCTCAAGCATAATAAGGTAGTAAATGTACCAAATTATCTTTACAACTTGTTGAAACGAATGGCCTCATAATACCAAAAAAGGAAAAGTGACACTTCCCTCTCTCATCACTGCTTAGTTACCTTATTGATAAAAAGAAGTCTAATAATTCAGTACCCACAAGTGAGGTGGGAGGATTTTAGGAATAAGGAATGCATAGACTTTAATAGTTTTTTGGATGCACCCATAGTGCCTGAGGATGCAGTAAATCAAAATGAGCCCCAAAATGAGCCTGAAGAGGAAAAACCTCATGTTTCACTCGTGGTCTCACCTACCCATAGCTAAGTTAAGCATGAAGAACCTATATAGCCAGAGTCTAGGCCGCCCATAAATGAGGAATTACCTTCTTCCTCTAAGTCATGAAAATCTAAAGGCCGAAGAAGCAGTGTATCTACCTCCACTACACCCTCAAAACTAGAAGAAGATATTTCAAAGAAACAAAGGGATACCCAAAAGTAGAAAAAGGAGGATGTTCTTAAAAATAAAAAGAGTGTTAAAAAGGAAAATAGGAAATTTGGGGAAGAAGTTTTAACACCTAGATGCTCTGGTAGGCTCAAGAAACAGAGTGCTACAAAAGAAAATGTGGAAGAACAACCTTAGGAAGAACATAATCAAAAAGAATAACCTCAGGGAAATGTCATGCATGTAGAATCTGACTCTGAATTGGAGGGGAATGTTCCTGGTAATGAGAATATACTAGTGAAAAAGAGAAGGTATGTAGAGAGCACTTTTGATTCTGAATCAGAAGACATATTTTATGCCAAGAAATTCTAGACAGAAACCTTCCCCATTCCTAAAGATTATGAAGAGAGTAATGAGCAGTTTGAGAGTGCAAAGGAAGTTTACATTGAAGAAAAGGATGTAAGTGTAATATTCCAAACGTTCACTGAAGTAAATTTCCTAAGTTTTCATTGTGTGAGTAAAATAAACTATGTAATAAGCCATTGCAATAAAAAAAATTCCTTTCTTTATTGAAAATATATGAACAAAATATGTTATACAACATACAATAAGGATTTCCATTCTATTACAATAATTCCCAAAGCACAATATTTCGAGAAAGTACAAAACTACATACATAGCTCCTTTGAGCTTCATAGCATAAGATATGGATGGTCCATGAATCCTCCTTTCAAAACCTTGGTTTTCTATTGCCTACTAAGGAGGAGAAGCATCACTCAAGCACTTTTCTTCCAACCACGGACTCATATGCGGTCCCCCGCACATCTATCAATGATAGATGGCCCTACCCTTCGACAAAGGTATTGGTTGGGTAACCCCATACGACATACCACTTTGAGCTTAGTGTTGTGCCCTACATGACTAGGATTTATAACCTACACTAGGTAGCCCTCATGCATTTTAAATGGACACGGTGAATTGACAATGAGCCTAGGGAAATCACACTACTTTGGCCAAAGTATTCTCACTCAGTGCTTCGAGTGAAGGTCTACTATTCACTTACACTATTGCAAGCTCATTTTGAATTAAGGCCATTATATCTATGCTTAGGCAATCCCTCTCCATGGGAAAGCTACTCTCCAGGATAACCTATCTCCTTAACAACCTAAGGAAACACAACTCATAAAGCAAAGTACCAGTTCTCTCCCTTCACTAGACAACATTCCTAGGAGTAACCTACTAGCCATCTAACATATTCAATTATCTAGTTATGAGTGTCCCTTAAGGTTGTCTATGTTTAACCATATCTAGTATAATAACAATACCTATGACAAACAATCTCTCCTACCCATGTTTAGTCATATCGAGTATAATAACAATACCTATGACAAACAATCTCTCCTATCCATGTTTAATCATATCATGTATAATAACAATACCTATGACAAACAGTCTCTCCTATCATGGAGTAATTACAAACATTACACATATAGAGTAAATAGTTTCTACTTCTCTTTCAAATCAAACATTAATTTTCCCTATAAGCAAGTAACTATAAAAGACTGGTTTAAACATTCAAGAAGAAAATCATTCAACACTAATATAAACAATGGAAGAATATCCTCATGCCCATGATAAGCTTTCTAGTTATCTAGCTACAATCACAACACTTCAAAATCAGCAACTAGCCTAGTATCAATCCTTTAGAAAAGACTCAATAACCACTATCTCTCAAGTTGGAAAATACTCCTCTCAATGATAATAATAATCTCTTTCTAAAACTCAAGGTTCACACTCTGTTTTTGGTCAAATATTGCATATAGAAATGTAGACAAAATACAAAAACTTGCTCAAGAAATAATGCATAGAAGAATGCGTCCAAGCAAATGAACTTATTCCTCTATTTATACAACAATCAGGTAATTGCTTAGCCTACAAAATGGGCATGAATTTTGACAGCAACAAGTATGCACAAAAACACATCTATCTTAGCTCAAAAGGTGGCAAACATATAAGCACATACTTAGCTTGAATAGTTACATATCGACTTAGATAAATGACAACAATTATAGACCAATGCAAATCCCACATGATAGAATTCAATTTGTATCTCAAAATAGATATCTATAGGAAAAAGGATTCAAAGGTGGCACCAAATCCTCCTTATACATTCTCATAGATGGCACGATATCCTTCTTAATAGAAATAGTCAACATCAAATTTGCAACACCCGACTTATATCGACTAAGTCATGATATGTGTCAATTCACTCAATAAATCGGTTTGACATAGTCATTGATATGTGTTCATTCTTTTACAGAGTTGGTCGATGCAAAATAACATGGAAATTCAGTTTACTAAGTCCATGATTTCCCCATAAAAAGGCATCGACTTAATGGTTGTTCCTTGTTTGCAGATTACAAACTCTTCTTTTGCAGACAACAAGAGTAAAATGTGACTAGAGAATGCAATCATTACTATCCAATAGTCGGCCTCTAAGTTGTTTAAGATAATCGACCTCAAAGCATTATAAATTGGCTAATAATCATTGCTTTAGATTGTCAATCTCAAAGAAAATATCATATATATATATATATATGACATATACGTTTATATGACATATATATATATATATATATATATGTATGTATATAAACGTATATGTTATATATATATATATATAACATATATGTTTATATACTTATTTATATATATATATATATATATATATATATATATATATTTATATAGCTTATTTATATATATATATATATATATATATATATATATATTAACACACACACACACACACACACACATATATATACATATACATATATATCCATACTTATCATATGTCAATAAAGCATGCATATATAATCAATATACAAATGAATACATCAAGATAACAATCACATTGTTATATTAATATATCAGTTGTGTATACATATATATAGATGCCTCTATGTAAATGTATATGTATGTATACATGTATTGATACATTCGTATGGGCATGTCCATTTGACACTATATGTGTATATGGCTACATATATACATATGGATATATATATATACATCATATATATATACACATTCAATTCTCACACCAAATCATACACAATTACTATGGCATCTATAAGATCCTACGAGTGATATATCTATATGTATGCATATACATGTTGTGAGATCCATCAGATAGTTCCATGCGCATAAGCAACTCATGCATGAGTGTGCATAGATACGTCTACCTATGTACCCTCATGTACGTGTTCCTTTGTGCATATAGTCTATCATCGACATGCATGTGTGTGTATACATATTCCTCGTATGTTCCACATATCAATACAAGCATAGTAATAAGGAAAGAACTCTCAAGCTCAAACAGATAAACAACACCCAATAATGCACTCAAAAGTAAACAAGAATCTTTCTAATGTAGACATAATGATTAGGGATGACTTACCAACTTCCCACTTAATAACCTGACTCAATTATTCTACTATGGTGTGTGTAAGC
>VDFB02308705.1:0-11448 GCA_007258455.2 Sequoia sempervirens | reverse complement strand
GAAAAACCAATTGGAGCTTCCTTTGAATTGGTCTTAGGCAGGCCCCTCTAAAGATAAAAAAAGTGAGGGAGTACACTTGTATTTTGACTACCTAGTTTGCGTAAAGTGCAAGGAGGGAACACACACAATGTCTCTTTCTCACACTAGCATGATTGTTCAATTTTAATCCCAATTGAAAGATGTGGGTGATCTTGCAAAGTGTTAGAGAATGTTTTTGTTTCTCAAGGTCACCAAATGGCATGAGAGAATTGCATACGCATCCACTAACAATGTTGAAAATCATAAAACATAGCAAACAATTGTCAATTTTAACCTTTCAAAGCAATGATGAGTTCATTTTAAGCACCAATTGAAAGATGAAGTTTGCCTTATTCAATTTTAAGCCCAAAAAACAATGATGAGATGAGGGTTCAATTTTATCCAACTTTGAGGATTCATTTTAAACCAAATTGAACTCTATTGCATTTCCTAAAGCAAAAAGTAAAAAAACATGAAATTGGGTTATAATTGCCCCAAAGTGTCAAACACTTTTTACAATTATAGAATTTGAGATAGAAGAGAATTTCTTCACTTTCACTCCATGTATTTAAAAGCTACAAAACCCTATTAGTCTAACAACCAAAACACAGTCAGACATGCATAAATGATCAGATAAATCCAAGAAATTAAGTCACATGTCAAAAAAACAAACATAAAATTTCTTACCTTGGTAGGGCGTTGCTGTACATGATAGCATTGCATTTTGAGATTTGGGTGTCACTCTGGTGAAAATGGACATCGCTCTATAGCAAGACCAATGAGAATGATAGCATTAGTATTTTGATGAGCGCCACTACTAATAGTAGCATTGAAGTGTGAAATTTGAACGCGTCAGAATGGTTAGTTTGAGCGTCGCTGTTTAAACTTTTAGATACCTCCAAATTAAATATGCGTTGCCATATTTGAATCAATGTTAGTAGATTAAATATGCATCAGTGTTTCAAATTTCCAGGGCATCGCTATATGGTGACGTTATTGAAATAGCGTCGTTGTTTGTAATTTGAGTGTCACTGCAACCTACAAAACAACATAAAATGAAATTCGAGCTAAAAAATGGTTAGATTATTAGTTTTCCCTCCTTCTAGTGCTAGAATGTGAGGCAAGGGAATGTCAGTGAGGGTCGACTATGCTTCAATGATGATGAATTGAAGCATAACTTCGCCAAACATACCTACATCTACAAACAAGATCATTCAAAATGGAAAACTAAACTAAGCATTTAATTGAAAATGAAATCTAGAAACTACAGAAAAAAAATTAAATTCCTAACCTAGCCCATCTGAAACTTATCCTATTTTGGAATTGATGTCGTGTTGATGTGAAATGACAACCTTTCCCAATCCCGTGATTAGTGAGCCTATTTCAATCGATTCTATGGAAGAGAATCGATGAAACCATTGTGATTGATGTATGAAAACCTAGTTTATGTAAAAATGAACATGATGCAAGCTAAGTTACCATGATTTTATACTAAGAATGAACTGATTATGCTATTGCTAAGCTAATCTAAGGTAAAGGATTCAAACCCTAATTTATAAACAAGCTAAGATGGATGCATGGAAGCCATTAATGGATGCTCTAAGCTATTATGCAATGAAAAATGAGCTAAAATAAGCTAACAAGTGAGTAAATTGAGAGTTTGGATGCAAGTGAATTCAACAACATAAGTTTGCAATTGAAAGATGGATGAGATTCAACATCATAAGTTTGCTCTGAAAAATATGGATCCATTTGTCTCCAAATAGTGACCTATTTATAGGAGAGAAAATGTTGAATGAAAAACTTAATCAACGGTTTACGATGAAGGGGGTGAGAGGCATGTATCATGGATTTTCATCAACAAATGAGAATGCAGGATTTGTTTTAATTAAGGGCTCACACTTGCCTCAAACAAACACACTTTTGACCTACTCACATAGGTCAAAGGTAACTTATTCAAAAGGTTAAGGATTTAGCTTGTTCAAGAAGCCAAGTGAGATGATTGGAGAAGAGAGAATATTCCTTAGAATATTCCTTTGGGTGAGGAAAAATAAAATTTACAAATTAAAACAAAGTTTTAATTGTGCAAAAAGGGGATAAGGAATATTCCCTTTGCTTAGAGGAAAGTTAGTTTAATTGCTAATTAAACAAGATTTAATTTATGCAATTAGGGGATTAGAAGAATTAGAGTGATATTTATTAAATTAGATGATTTAATAAATGGAAGAAAGGTGAAATGATATTTAATTAAATAAATTAGGGTTATTTAATTAAATAAGATGACTTAGGAAATTAAATTAAATATTTTGATT
Source organism: Sequoia sempervirens (assembly GCA_007258455.2). Classification (NCBI taxonomy): domain Eukaryota; kingdom Viridiplantae; phylum Streptophyta; class Pinopsida; order Cupressales; family Cupressaceae; genus Sequoia; species Sequoia sempervirens. Next base: position 9,118 of record VDFB02308705.1, on the reverse strand, counting down.
TATTTAATTTAATGAGATGAAATGTTAGCATGAAAAGGGATGAATTAACTGATTAAATTAATTAGGCCAATAGATGAAAATGATGCAATTAATTAATTAGCTAGGCTAATTAAATCAATTAAGTGAAAAGAGGATGGGTTAAGAGGAAATGATGTTAGTAAATCTAGTTTAAATGTATGATATCGATTAGGACATTTTTCAGTGTCTACAAGATCTAATTAGGCCGACCTAATTGATGTTACACTTGATGTGGATATATATTTTAGATCTTTTCGGTGTTTTGAAGTATGGAATGAATATATGATGTGTGTTGTGAATGTCCTACATGCAAATATCATCAGAGTAGAGTGAATTTAATTTTTGAATGTTGATTTGAAGATCAAAGTTGTGCGTATGAAGAGCAAGGTTGAGTATTGAATCAGAAATAGATAAATTTTGTTTATTATGCTTCAATGGGACTGTATTCATGCATATGCCAGATGCAATTATAACAGTTCAAAATAGGTTGTGAGCCACCATCTCTCTTCTATATTTTTCTTTGTGAATAGTGAGTCCACCTGCAGTGAACACTTTGTAAATATACTATAACCGGATATAATATATTGTGAGCTAACCCTCACCATGGTTTATCCCATTTTGGGTTTTCCATGTAAAAATACTAGTGTTCATGTGTTATGTGATGTTGTGAATGTTTCATGCTTTCTTTCTTTATTACAATTGAATATTCTTTGGTAACTAGATGTTTAATGTTTGAATGGTTTAAGAGAATATTGATTCACCCCTCTCAATATTCTGGGTGCTTAACAATTGGTATCAGAGCTTGGTTCCTTGGAAGGAACTTAACCACTTGGGGAAGGTCTTGGAAGTTGAACACATGGCTAATAGAAAGTTTCCTATTCCTCTAGGAGAGATTCCAATAGTTGGATTTATAGAAGAAGATTATATGCTTGACAAAGATTAAGAACTCAAAGTTGCTCTTGAAGACCTTGAAAAGATTGAAGATGAAAACAAAGATCTGAAAGAAAACATCAAAGAAGAAAATGAATGCATCAAAAAATTGAGAGAGAAAATCAAGAAGTTTAGAGAAAGGAATAAGGAAGTTATTGAACAACTGAAGCAAGCAAATGAACCCATTACTATTCTGAAAGTGCAAGTTGAAGAAAAGAAAAGAATTGAAGAATGCTTGAATACAATGGTGAAAAGAAAATTAGAGGAATGCACAAGGATTGAATAAGAAGGGGTACATCTGAGATCACACTTGGAGAAAGCAAGGAGTCATGAAGACAAATTTAAGATGAGTGCTACAAAGGTTGACGAAATGATTTCAAATTAGAAAGGCTCTAAAGAGAATGAAGGTTTGGGATTTGAGATAGGAGAAAGTTCAAAGTCATATCATACATCAAATATTGAAGAAAAGAAGAACATAAAGATCTAGAATCAAAGGAATGAAGCTAGAAGACCACCAGTCAGAAAACCAAATGCACAAAGGTACCCATCCTTTAATGGTTTTTGTTATTCTTGCAAGAAATTTAGACATAAAGCAATGTAAAGTAGAAGTAGAATGAATCAAAATGCTCCATCCTTTTGTTGTTTATTTTAATCGTGAGATTAAAATAAGTTTGCAAATTTAAGGGTTATATTTTTCTCAAATAAGGTGTCAAAGGTAAAATAAAGAGATAAAGGAAGTTATGAAGTTTGGGCGCCAAAGTGAAAGGAATATAGTTTTTTTGTTTTCCATTGATAGCTCTAGCATGTTGCATGCAAAGAAAATAGGGTTTCGAGTCCAACTTCATGACATTGCAAAGGAAACAAGTGGGATAAGACACATTATGTTTATCCAAAGGAATCCTTTTGATAGCATTGAAGGCTCTTCGTGTGGATGATTCATAGGGATAGAGAAGAAAATTGTAGAAATTAAGGGGAAGTAGGGTCATGTTGCATGTAGAAGGAGCATATTTAGGGTTTGGAAGGCATGTTTTGGGGTTTCACCTCCAGGTTGTAGAGACTTAGTCAAACATTAAGATGTGTCTATGAAGGGATTCATTTGATTTATGAGTGAGGTCTAGAAATAACTATCATTATTCCTTAATGCCAATGTGTTAGCTTTCTCATATACTCCTAGAATTCCTGTAGTTTTGGTTAAGTTGTCTTTCCAAATCATGAGCAACAATATGAGGTTTGAAAAAAATACATATGAGTCTGTCAAAGTTGTGATTTTATTTAAAACTTAAATGATGACATTGTTTCTGCCAATGCTCAAAAACCTTGTTAAGAGAGATTCTATCACTAGGGTTATTGAGGTCACAAATAATGCATAAAGGAAGTGAGACATGAAGACTCATAATAGAGGAGCTTAAAGCTAGGAAATGACAGTCATGTGATATGTCAAGAAGAGTAGTGTCAACCATAATAAATTGTGGCCCGTTATTTTTCCCAAGGAGGTTTTTCAGAGGCTTTCATTAAGAGATATAGCTCAACATTTCCTTGTAAAATTACTGTCTTGACATACATTAGGCAATCCATAAAATATATTATGCAGATCCTACACATTTTAGAACATGACAGTCACATGGTGGAATAAATGTCTTGAGGGTAGTCACAAATGATGCATAATATCAACATGATAGAAGGACCTAATGCAAAATGAGGGATGTATACTGAGGCATGTTTCTTGAAATATTAAATCTTCAAGGACAGTCAAGAATGCATGTGATAGCCTAAGGCAGTAGTTGTTATAAAGGACAAAAAAATATTATGGTGACAGTGACTATATGAGGAGAGGAGCTTCAATGAAAGTATGATTGGTCAAGTTATAAGTGACAATTATAGAGCAATCAAAATTTCCAAAAGATCATGGTGTTGGAATCAAGGAACACTGAGAGGGGAGGTGAATCAGTGTTCTACAATTTTTAGCTTTATTAATCTGATCTTTAAAGCATTTATAATATTCAACCAAAAGAAGGATGCATTAACATAAAAAAAAAAACCACAACACCATAACACAAGGATTTTTTACGTGGAAACCCTGTTAGGGGAAAAACCACGGTGGAGGTCAATCCACAATATGATCTGAGTATACTCAAAAAGTGTTTACAAAAGGGGAATGCACATGCATTCAGGCACACTGCCTAGAGCTCATTGATCAAATACAAAAGAAGACTCACTATCTTAAAAAAATATTTGGATTACATCCATAAGATTTGAACTAACAAAATAGCATTTGCTAATGCCTAATTACGGTTTCGGTTAAGCACATTAATCACTTTCTTGACCTTCTATCTGATTCTTCTCTTCTACCCTGTCTGCTTTAATTCACATCACAAATCCTTTTATGCACAAGTGAAACTATGCATAATCATTCTACAATCCTTCTAAATTTCACATCACACATCAAAAAACTTCATACACATATTAAAATGATATAAATGATCGCTTATATATATCTGTAACTAAAGATTTAATCAACCACATGTCGACTTCAATAAAACATAAAATGTTTACAAACTGTTAGCTCAATCCACAAATAATTTTCAATGCACACCAACCAAAGTCAGCCACAACATAGTGAGGACCCAAATCATCATGCTTGAACAAAAAATGCTTCAAAAAATTACTTCTCAAAGATCCACAACATGCTACATTCACTTAGTCGGCCTTTTGCATTGATAAACAAACAATTAATCAACTAGATCTTCTAACTTGCACAACAATCGATACAAGTCTCTATGATTCAAGGAAAACATATATCATACATCTAACCTTCCCTAAGATCCACAACTCAAAATGATAACAAAAAATTGAATATGAATCGATGAACACAATTCTATCGGATGCTCTATTCTAGCTTGACAGTTAATCGCTTAACTTCAATCTGACATCTGGTATGAGAAAATGCTGACGCACAGATCGAATCACTGACTAGGGTTTCCATTAATGACAACATGAAATGACATGTGCAGTGTCTCTTTCCAACAATCTCCCCCTTTGGCATTGATGGAAACACTTAGTGAAAAATGAATAAGTGTCGGATCAGTACCAACATGAATTACACTGCAAACCTTCAAAACTTCAAAACACAACTTCCCCTGAGATGATTAAAGCATTTTTCATTATCCCACTCTCTCCCTTTGACATCAATGGAAAAGGAAGGAATCTGCATACCAAAAATCAAACAAAATTTTTATGAACAAACTACATATGTAGAAACTTGCTTCACTAACTTACATAAACTTGAATATATCTACAAAATTATTCTTCAACAAGCTCAAACTAGTGTCCCAAATCTTTTTAAGACTCTCCAAGATAGTCATGTGACCACATAATAGATAGGATTGCATCTCTTCTAATTCAAGATTCGCCGGATCACTGACCGCCATAACATCTTGTGCTTCCTTCAATGCACTAAGAATTGTCTCCATCTTATGACCAATTAGTCCTCTAAGCTCACAAACACTTTCAACAATTTTTCCTTCTTCATGCTTAATAATTTTAATCTTTTCAAGTAGGGATATGACTTTACCTTCTTGCTTTCCAACAAAAATGGTTAGAGGATCAAATGCTTGAGAGATATCTGCTAACTATTTCTCACATTCCTTCAGTTTCTTTTCAGTGTCTTCAGTGAACTTAGACAATGATAAGCATGACTTATAAATGTTTCCACCTTCAAACAAAGCACTTTGAATATTCTTTACATAGGTAGCTAACAAATATTTTTCATTAGAAATCATTCCCTTCAACCTACCGAACCTGTTAGCATCAAACTACTTCTGAACCTTATCCATAAATGACTTCTCAAGTGACTCAAAGTGAGTATTTACAAAATTGAAAAGTTTATTCAATTGACCAGATGGAGAATTGGATGATTCCTTGATATATGAAGGCATAATCTTCTCTAGAATACTAGATGCAAGATTTGAAATCTCACTATCTTCAATTTGAGATTTCAGAATCTCTTCCCTTGCCTTGGCTTGAGCAAATGACGCAACTTTTAGTTTCTCAATGGGAGATAAAGTAACCAAATTGATAGTACCTTTAATCAATTTAGGATCAAAATATTCTTCTTTCTCTTCCAAAAAATCCTTCACTACCTTTACAGTGTCTCTTGCTTCCACATGAACTTCTTTTGCCTCAACCTTCTTTTCTTTAGTCATTGATTCTTCCTGGGCTTTAGGAATCTCAACTTCTTGAATCGACACAACTTTAGGAGCTTCAATCTCCATAGGAATTTCAACATCATGTATATCTAGAGGATTTAGAGTATCCTCAAATGTATCTTCTTTATTTACTGGACTAGATGGAGCATCTTCAACATGCACTTCTTCAAAAACAACATTGTATCTGTTCTTCAACAGAATTTCCTTAAGGATTTTCTCAGTGTCTTTTACAACTTCTTCAGTCTGCCCAATCATCAGATTATTCACCCTTGTTTATCTCTTAAAATACCTTTTTTCTTCATTGAGAATATTCTTCATCTTCAAGTATGTGGACATCACCAAACACAGATCAACAAGTATCTGTTCTCTCATTTTCTCTTCTTCAGTTCTTGCATTCACTCTCCTCATTTCTAAGACTTCATATAGACCTTTGGGTAACTCAGACATTATTTCATCGAGAGTCATATTGAAATTATTCAAATAATTTATTGTGCCTTCCTCAAGAATTCTTTGACTAGCACTATCAAAGGTGTCATACCATTCACAAAGTGGTCTAAGATTACCATCCTTAATCAAGTATTTTTCTACTTCTTTTATAGACATACCTGATTTATCAATTTTCATCTTTTTCTTTGCTTTCTCTTCACCAGAGGGATTTTCCTTAGTGACTTTTGTTGCCTTTGAGCCCTCATGCTTAATTTATCTTACTTCCTCATTAGATTCAGTTTCTTCATCTTCATAAATAGCAACATAGATTCTTGTGCTCTTGTCCTTCTTCCTCTTTCCTTCTCTACTAGATGTTTTGACTTGATCTTTCACAAGACTTGACTTCTTTGTAGGACCAAATGAGAGAGAAGAGCTCCTTGTGGATATAGATTTGGCAGAGGATGCTACTGGACTAGCAGATTCAGTTCTAGTTGGCTCTTCTACTTCAAATTGTTCTCTTTTCCTGCTAGCTTCTCTCACAACTTCAGCTGATATACCCATGCTTTCTACAAAATCTTCAAATTTCTTTCTCACTCTCCGGATTATCATAAGTTTCTTCAATTGTGTATGAACTTCCATATTATTTTCCTCAAAAGTTCCAAACCTTTCTTCTGTCAGATCCCAAGGTTTACTCAACAGGTGTTGAGCATACAACTCCAAATTTTTTTCCTCAACCTCATAACCCATAGGCATTATCCACACTATTCTAGGATCAACAACTTCCATCAAACATTGATCAATATCAACCATGAAGAAAATTGTGTCCTTATACTTCTCTAGAATAGAAGTAGAAATCATTTCCCTAGCTTGCATCTCATTATGAAAACTCTTGAAATAACCCCAGACAATAGTTTTTCTAGCTTTACTATCACCAATTCCATACAAGATATCTTTGATTTGAACAACTACAAGTTTATCACCTTGCTAATGCACTTTACCAACTCCTGAAACTTCATTCATGAAATAAAAGAATAAACACAACAATAGATTACCATAATTGAAAGATTTCTTCTTATCTTTCTTGATTTTTCCAAGATTCTCCATTAACTGGCTCCAGAGTAACTCACACAAGTCATAATCTGTATTTTCTTTGATCATCTGATATGCTACATAGATTGCTGTACCAGATACAAAATTATCTCGGTTGAAGTGATAAATATTGTACCCAATGATCATAGAAGCAAATCTAACATCCGCTTCAATAATGTCATCAATTTTCATAGCTCTCTTGTTGAACACTAAATCGTTTGCATCTGTAACTGCTTGATTCTTCATAGCTTTCAATGTTGGCAACCCACTGGATGAATTTAAACCAGTAACAATCCTTATGGCTTCCTTTGTAATCTTGAAAGGATGACTTAACCACATGAACTCGACATGCACTCGACTCAATATATACCGAACCCATTTAGTTTCTTTGAACATGGGAAACTTCACAATCTACGTGAATTTATTCTCCTCCAATGTCTTAAATTTGGGTTTCACACATAAATCTTCTCCCACAATGTGATTGGTATACAAATTCAACAACTAGGAGCTTCCTAATTCTTCAACATTTGCATGAATGTATGCCCTAATATCTTCAATATGCAAAACTCCATACAAAATAGATGAAAATGCACCTAAAGGTTCTGTTTTGATGGATTTGAAGGGGTGCCATTTGAATTTAGGATAGGGCCTATCCTTAATATTGACAACCAATGGAGCAACCATTTCCAAAAATTTCAAATTCACAAGTTTTTGGGTAAATACCTTTCACCAGATTAGGGTTTGATCGCCGAATCGCCTTCAAACTTGAATCTTCACCAAAGTTTTCCAAAGTTCACTTTAGAGCTCACCAAACTTCTTCTCAAAATGCAAAGTGACAAATGAGGGATAAAAATGACCTTTTATCATTCGCACACCTAACTTTTTCATTGCAATAAATTCTTTTGTCCTAGGTCTTCTAGATACCCTGTTTTCATAAACTGTGAAAGAAAATTCTACAGACCTTAAAGTTTGCATAAATTCTCTTCACAAGACATTCCAAAAAATATGCACATCACTAATGCAATCATTGCAATATGCCACATTCTGGTACCAACTACCGACAAGGGGGTTAAAAGATTTTCTTGAGAACTCCCCCTAGGCTAGAGGCCATAAAATAATTCCCAGAGGAATTACCAAAACCTAGTTCTGGTGTGGAATCATTTCCTGCATCAGAGGGACTCTTCCTCACCCATATCTTCTTCATTTGCTTCTTGATCTCATCTGTAGTAACTTTTCCTTTTCCCTTTTCATCCTTCTACATGTTTTTCCCTTGATTTACCAAACCCTTTCTGCTTCTAAAAAATCTAGCAATGTGACCTAATTTTTTTCAATTGTAGCACACCACATTTCTTTGTCCAGACCAGTTATTCCATTTTTTTTCTCTTGATTTGCACTGGTTGGCAATATGGTGAAATCTATTGTAGGTATAACATTTGACATCTCTATTGAAAAATTTGTTTGACATACTTTTGCATTCATTTGACTTATGACCATACTTATTGCAATTAAAGCACTGACCTGAGAATGAGGACCACTTGGATTCATTCAGCTTCTACATTGAGCACCCATATGACCAAATTTATTGTAAAGAAAGCAATAACCATTGAATCTTTGAGCATTAGGTTGTCTTATCAGATACCTTCCATCTTTTTTCATTTTATTTCCTTGCCTAGATCTCCTTTGTCTAGATCCAGAGCTTTCTCCTTTCTCATATCCAAGACCTCACTTGTCACCTTCAGTCCTCTAACTTTTAATCAGTTCATCAAGCTTGGTTGAGCTAATCTTGAACTTCTCCTTGAATTCATTTGCAGAAGCAATTTCATCTCTAAGATCAACAATATGCTTTTCAAGCTCTTCTTCATTATTTATGGATTGTTCCAATTCAAGCTCCAACTGATTGAATCCATCAGTAATTCGGCTACATTCTTCATATTTTTCTTTCAAGGAATGAGTAAGCTTCTCTTCATTCTTCTTTTTGTCTTCAATATCCTTGGTCATCCTCATCACAATAGATTCCATCTCATGCTTTAGGATAGCATTATCTCCGGTAAGCTTTTCACATTCCTCTATCTTTTCCTTCAAGGCTTGACTCAAGTGTTCATCCCCCATGTTCTTAGTTTCTTTCTATTTAAGTTGATCACAAAGTTCCTTTCTCTTTTCCCTTGACTCATTTATTTTATCTTTCAATGATTGAATGAATTTCTCAGCATTCATGAGGCTTGCTTGCAATTCTCAGACTTCAGATTTGGACTGATCAAGATAATCTAGGGTCACCAAAAGTTGTTGTTGAAGACTAATTTAATCCATTGAATCAATTTCCCAGATCTTCCCCAAGATTTTAAACTTCTTCTGAGGAACTAGGCTCTGATACCAATTGTTGGAATCAAGGAACACTGAGAGGGGGGCTGAATTAGTGTTCTGCAATTTTTAGCTTTATTAATCTGATCTTT